>CAUYQG010061194.1:0-15368 GCA_963574415.1 Tarsius wallacei | reverse complement strand
AGGTGATAATCAATTATTTATTATACAGAAAGCAGTGGGCACTACTCTCAGAATGGACCTTAGCTGTTCTCTCAACTGTTTCTGAAGACCTTTTGCTGTGCCAGGCACTAACCTTCTAGTGGTGATTTTGGGACGGTCTGGTGAGGTGACCTTCATGGTGGTGACCACTTACCAAGTGGTAAAGTATTTCGGCATTTTCATAACCAATAGAGTTGTATTAGTATAAACTGATGAATGTCAGCCTTATCTTCCCGAGTAAAATTAAACACATCAAGGAATGAATGAATGACTTAGATTTTTATGAGTAATCAAGTTGTCCTGAGTCTTCTAGAAATCCATAGAAGCTTATACCGATAAGTCTGGTTTGTTGAGTCTTTTCTTTTGACTTTTTCTCTGGATAAAAGGGAGGTTCCTAGCAAGCTGGTGGCTGTTTTTGGCCACATGTCAAAGTAATGAGAGACTGTAAATGATTCCAGCCAAGCCATCAATAATTGACAGCAGGTAATTCAGTACATAGACTCCTCAGTCACCTATCTACAAAGGTGGCAAAGAGAACAGCTCTCTGTTTCTCTTCACCCATTCTATTCAGACACCATCCCACCCTTCAATACCGCTACACATTCCAATCTTGAAAAACAAACGGTGTGGCAATAGCCAGGAGACTTTCAGAGCACAGCATCCCTTTGGTAAACACAGCCTCCAGATATTATCTCTAGCTCTCTCTCCCAAGGGATGCCTGCTGCAGACCAGAGGCTAAATGACACATATTTGCTGGGCTTGGGAATTATGGCTTTTACCATCCCAAGGACCAAAATATAGCTATGAGTCTCAGAAAACGTTTGCATTTTGGTACTTTGCTCAATTCTGTGTGTGTGTGTGTGTGGGTGTGTGTGTGTGTGTTTGTGTGTGTGTGTGTGTGCATGTACACTCAGGTGATAATGGTGATTTCATTCTGAAGCCGTGAGTCCATGAAATATACAGCATTGAATTTTGTAGAGATAACTTACAATTTTTAGATCAAATTTTCTTGTGTTTCTCATTACCCTATCTAGGTAAATGTAGTTCAACTAAATTCACTCATTTATTCGTTCAACAAACATTTATTGCAGGTCCTCTCTGAGTCATCTATTCTTCTAGACTCTGGGGATATAGAAGGGAAGAGGGCAAACAAGAAACCTATACTCTTGGAACTCACATTCTAGGGAAAAAATATAGATAGATAGATAGATAGACAGATAGATAGATGATAGACATCCTATAACTTTAGGTAATATTAAATACTCCAAAAAATAAAGCAGGATAAGGGTTTCAAGGTGGCTGGTAAAATCTTAGCAAGTGTGGTCAGAAAAGGTCTTTGTAAGGAGGTGATGTCTGAATAAGGAACTGAAAAACAGGAGGAGGAGAGGCATGCAAATATTTGGTGGAAGAACATTCCAGGAAGAGAGAACACTAAGAGCAAAGGTCTTGAGGTGGGAATGCTCGTGGTGTTTCCCACTCATATCAAGAAATCCTGTGTCCTGAAGGCATGAACGAGGGATCAAGTGGAGAAGGCGAGACCCAACATACCTTTTGCTAAAGCCCCACATGGGTAGCTCTTCCACCAGATTGAGGAAACTTTTCAAATAAATGCTGTAAATTCTCTCCAAAGAAGTAAATGCTTTCTAAGTTAGCTACAATGGTGGTTATTAGGGTTCTAAATTGGAGAGTTGTATTCACACACAAAAATATTATTATTTTTTTTAGTTGGAGTCTCACTCTGTCACCTAGACTGGAGTGCAGTGGCATGCTCCCGGTCACCGCAGCCTCCACCTGCTGGGCTCCAGCGATCCTTCCAAGTACATGGAACTACAAGCACGCACTACCACGCCCGGCTAATTTTTGATTGATTGTAGAGATGAGGTCTCACCAAGTTGCTCGGGTGGGTCTCGAACCCATGGGCTCAGGGAATTCACTCACCTCAGCCTCCCAAAGTACTGGGATTACAGGCTGAGCCACCAAGCCCGGCCCAAAAATATTCTTTAAAATTTTTTGTTGAGACAGGGTCTCACTATGTTGCCCAGGCTGGTCTCAAACTCCTGGACTCAGGTAATCCTCTTGCTTTGGTCTCCCAAAGTGCTGGGATTACAAATGTAAGCCACTGTGCCTGGTCAAAAAATTTGTTATGATTGTTGATGTACACATGGGCTACTTTGCCATGTTATTCTATAGTGACCATATTCTAAGTTTTTTAGTGGGAGAGAGTAAGGAATAGGATGGCGGTAACAGCAGTTGACATATTTTTATTCGAGCAAAACACGGAATTCTAATTCCTACCTATTCTGATTTATTACACGGTCCCAAAGCTCTCACTTTCAATGACATCCCATACCAATGGACTGAAGTCTAAGAAGTTTAGCACTATTAGATGCAACTTCCTTGAGTGCAGGCGTTTGTTCATCACTGCATCCACAATGATATGTAAATAGTCATTGAACACTTGCATACTCTGTCCGGCTTCATTTTCCTCTTTGTCCTTGTCCTCCTTGAGCCTCTCTGAGCAGGACACCGCTCTGGGAGGAATGCGGCAGGACACTCTGTGTCTCCTCGCGTGAGCAGTTCTCCTGTGTCAATCACCCTCTCATCCTGAACGTAATGCGATACAGACCATTTCTTGGAAAAACCCTAATTCTCTTAGCATTGCTTGGCCACATTAACCTTTAGGTAATTGGCACTAAACTTGGGAACAGTTCAGTGGAGTTCCAGGTAATGAGGGAGGTGGCCATACATGTCCAAATGTCATTGTTGAGAATGTGTGCCAAGAAGCATAAGTTGGTGGGCAGAGAGGAAGGAATATCACCCTCTCCTCCAAATCAAGCATATTTATAAGCACTTAACATCAAAGCAGAATTGGGTCAGGTACTTGTGTCACAGAGAAGTCTAACATCTGGTTCTTGCCCACAAGAGGTTTAAAATCTCCCAAGGAAAAAATGGCAATAAGAAGACACCGTTAAACTGAATAGTAAATGAATAAAACACATCTCTTTACCAAAGTGCACCGAATCCTAAAATAACCCAACACGATATTAGAACATTTAAAAAACTGTACTCAGGTGTTCGTGGAATTAAATATAATCGTGTTATTTATCTTGAGTTTATTACGACTTACTTTCAAATCTTATTTTTTTATTTTTAATGGACTAATTTATTATTATAAAGATGTGGGGTACAATTCAGGGCTAGGTATACAAACATTGATCATGCAGGTACCCTTGTTGATGAGGCATGCCCCTCCCTCCTCCAGCAGCTTCCCCCAACTGCCAGTCACAAATCTTACTTTTTTAATGATAAAATAACAGGCTGTCTCTCCACATAGAAGAATAGGCAAAAGAAAGAAAAGAAAAGCTACTCAATCTCTGAACCTGGAATGAACTCTCAAGCATTTTGGTTTCTTTCCAGTTGTGTTTTTTCTTCTTACGTAGATAAGATCATATGAAATACATAATTTTATTTTCTTTTTTCCTCTGAAGATCATAGCATGTTTTACATGTCCCTCCCCCTGAAAACTAGAAAACCTGCTAGACAAATTCTGAAAGAGATGTAACACTTGTTTTGTATGTTTTTAAAACTTTATTTGATAGGCTGAATAATACTCAAATAAATGAAATGTCAATTAATTAGGCTTTGAAAATTTATGTATGGCTATGTTACTGCCTAGTCCAACAAAACGTCCACATTTGGATGTGCCACATGTTCGACTGTGCCTCCCTGTGGTCTGTTCCCTGGTCACGTAGATGACAAAGATATCAGTTCAAGAAAAGAATATAGCAGAGATCACGGTGGAGGAGGTCACAGAGGCAGAAGCCCAGTGCTTCCCTGTCTACCCTTGCAGAAAGTAAACATGTGAAATTCTGGCAATCCGGCTGGGTTATCTGGTCTCCAGCAGGGCCCCTCTCAGGAAGTGAACTCACGGTGGCCTTTCGGTTGACAGCTAGAAGACGGGGTGAATGCTGTTAGTCGTTACCCTAGGGTAGAACACTTAAGAGGGGCTGCACGATGGAACTGGTGGAGCCAAGAGGAGGTAATGAGGTGCCAAGCCTGGCCTGACACGCACAACACAGGAGACGCAAGCCAAGAAACGAGACACCAACATGCTGGGCTTCAGAAGTCTGTCCCAGGGTGAATCGCTTCTGCAAAGCTTCTCAGTTCATAATCTAGCGCCCCGTAACTGACAATTATCTTCATTTGGGAATTAATTTTTAAAAATCCATGGGCTCTGTTTCCTAAGCACTTCGATGGGCCTTCTAGCATTGCAAGTACCATTTCGTGGTGTGCGTGTTATTAGCTGAAACAGTGACAACTTCTGCTTATTGAGCATTTAGTATGTGTTAGACACTGAGGCACTCATTGGACATCCATCCACTCGCTCACTTAAGCCTTCCATCAAACCTGCACAGTATGTTTGTTCTGTTGTCATTCCACATTACAGCTGAGGAAACAGGCACAGAAAGGTTTCGCAGAGTCAGCCAGCCTGTAAGGCTGGAATTCACACGCCCTCCTGTCTGACACCAGACCCGGTGTTCTATCCTCACCCACTCCCCTGTTTCTCTCCCTCCCTAAGTAATTCCCACAAGGAGCATGACTGTCTTATCTTCACATCTTCCACAACTCATATTGATCTGAAAAGACAGGTGACCAAGAAATAATGTTGGCTTGAATCGAATCAAGCCATGATGAATAGTCTTTTTTTGTTTTCTAATTTATTAGAACTAATTTGTATTTTACGAATACAATTTGTAAAAGAAATTAACTAAGAATAAAATACTGCCAAAGACAAGTTTTTAAAGAATTCCCCCTCCAAACTACATTTTCCCTTCCCCATTTCACTTTAAGAGGCAACCACTTACATTTCTTAGCTATTTATTCTGATCTCCAGATTACCAAATGGCTTATATTGTTATTTCTTAATACACCAGTTTTATACCGATATCCTTTACAGAACACAGGGATCTAGTTCTCTTATATCAGTCTCCTTCTTAACACATTTAAAAATGTGTATTTCTAATAATATATTAGAAATATTAATAAAGTTTTTGTTAAATCAATAATGTTGGGCAACCCCTTCGGGTCCCCTCCTGCTGTGGGAGCTTTTCTGTCCCCTTAATAAATCCTGCTTTAAAAAAAATAGTGTTAGCTGGGCTCGGTGGCTCAGCCTGTAATCCCGCGCCTTGGGAGGCTGAGGTGAGAGGATTGCCTGAGCCCATGGGTTTGAGACCTGCCTGGGCAACTTAGCAAGACCTCATCTCTCCAATAAATCAAAAATGAGCCGGGTGTGGTAGTGCGTGCCTGTAGTTCCAGCTACTTGGAAGCCTGAGGCAGAAGGATCACCGGAGCCCAGCAGGTGGCCGGGAGCAGCCACGGCACTCCAGTCTGGGAGACAGAGTGAGACTCCAACTCAAAAAAAAAAAAATAGTGTTGATAAGTACTGTATATTTTTTACTGCAGAGCCAACCAGTTTACTATATTTTTCACTTCTCATATAAATGCTTATTTTTCTGCAAGTTCATAGTTGCTACTCTTTAAATTACGAATAGGTCAGGCAATTTTCTTTCAAATGCCCCATTATTATGATTTTCCATAAGTCAAATAAACCAGATAATGTATCAGTCCCATTTTGTTTTTCTTGATCCATTCTGAAGGTGTTTCTTTAGGGCCTTATGGTATAGCTGTTGTGTGGGACTTCACCTTTCTTTTAATCTGGATATTGCTTTATATTTCTGATTTCCTCTGTTGGACACTTAGTTTCAAGGGTACTTTCTATTTCAGAGTTAACTGCCTCATTTGGCTGAAGCCAGGCCTCAAGGATGAGATTAGAAAAGTGCAGCAGAAAGAAATATTCTGAGACCTGGCATATCTGAAGATGTCTCTGTTCCATGCTCAAACTTAGATGTCTCAGCAGATATAGAATTCTAGGTCACAAATCATTTTCTCTCAGAATTATAAAATATTGCTTTTATGTTTTCCCTCTTCAAATGTAGCTATTAAAAAAAGTCTGATGTCTTTCTGATTCCAATTAGTTTATGACTTTTTCTCTTCCTTTTTGTGATGATTTCTGAATCTTCTTATATTTGTTATTTTGAAATATTCCAGTAGCATTCCTTGGTGTGGATTTAGTGAGTTATTTATTTTTGAAAGATTGTATCTAGGCACTTGTGCTCTTTCAGTCTGAAATTTTATATTCTTCAGTTCTCAGAAATATACCTTTAAAAATTTTTTTAATTGTAATTTTTATTCTAAAGATGTGGGGTACAATTCAGGATTAGGTACTTAAGTGATCATCATATAGTAAAGTTTGGGCCTCCCCTTGGTCCCCACTTCACCTAGTTTGAGATCAGGTACCCTTAATGATGTTATGTGCCCCTTCCTCCTCCCCTGGCAGTATCCTACTACTGCCAATCCCTTTCTTATAGTATTATGGTAAAAGTTCAGTGTCTGCTTATGAGTGAGAACACATGGTACTCAGTTCTTTGTTTCTGATAGTTTACTGAGTATGGTAGACTCTATATCCATTCAAGTTGCTGCAAAGTCCATAATTTTGTTTTTCTTTATGGCTGCGTAATATTCCATCATGTATATGTATCACAATTTTTTTTTTTTAGTTAGAGTCTCACTCCATTGCCCAGGCTGGAGTGCAGTGGCATGCTCACAGCTACCTCAGCATTGACCTGCTGGGCTCAGGCAATCATTTCACCTCAGCTGTCCAAGTAGCCGGAACTACAGGCGTGCACTACCACATCTGGCTAATTTTTTAAAAAAAATTTATTGTAGAGATGAGGTTTCACCAAGTTACCCAGGCTGTTCTCGAACCCGTGGGCTCAGGCAATCCCCTCATCTTGGTCTCCCAAAGTGCTGGGATTATAGGTTTGAGCCACCGCACCTGGCCTGTACCACATTTTTTTACCCAGTCCACTTTTGATGGGCAGTATGGTTCCATGTTTTTGCTATTGTGAATAATGCTGTAATAAACATCATGTGCAGGTATCTTTGAAGCTCCAGTGGCATAATCGGTTAGCGTGCGGTACTTACACTGCAGGTATCTTTTTTATACAGTGATTTGAGTTCCTCAGGGTAAATTCCCAGAAAGGGGATTGCTGGGTCACATGGAAGGTCGATTTTTAGATCTTTTAGAACACTATTGGTGGGAGAGTAGACTAAAAAAAAATTTTTTTTTAAATTCCCATCCATTTTCTCTATGGAATTCCTAATAGTCAAATGTTGAACCTTCTGGGTTGATCTCAATCTCTCTTCCCCATTCCCTCCCATTTTACAATCCCTTTGTTTTCTTGTTATACATTCTGTGAGAGTTTCTTGATGGTGTCATCCAGCCTACCTATTATATATTTTCATTTCTACAAAGGGTTGTTCATTGAGACTTTGCAGTGTTTCATGGGAGACTCCAGGAGCTGACAACAAAAGGTACCAACAGATCCATTAAGATGATGCTAAAGAATGATGAAACCACAAATGCAGATAGTTTGTCAAAAATATTTGGACTTGTATAGTGTAAATCATGAAATCAAGAAGTTATTTTATTTATTTTTAATACCATATTATTTTGAATATTTTCTTCTTTCCCTTGAAAGGAACTTGGGTCATTTTTTGGTATTAATTAGACAACTGTCTCAATAGACAATTAGGGATATCTTGACTTCCCAGGGTCCCTTTCAGGATGACTCAATTTCTACTCCTGCAGCGAGCCCTCAGCTACCCTTTTCTCTTTGTTTTACTGTTAGCAGCATCTCCAGAAAGCTTTCCACCCACTTCTGACTTTTTCAGGTCAAGTTAGATCCCAATCACTCTGCCCCTCAGAATTTTAGGGAGATATATGGCGATATCTTTGAGTATTTCTCTAGAAGACAACTCACTTCATTTACAGGGTAGAGGGAGCAATCCTCTTACTCTCCCAGGGGGAGATAAGCAACACAGAACATTCTGGTAACTCTCTTTAAGGAATTCTCACTACTGCCCCCTTCAATAAATCTTATTTTCTTTTGTATTTGCTTAAGGTGATAACGAGGGATGCAAAACCAGCCTCTCATTCTCTTGCCTGGTCTAAAGAGATGATCCAGAATCTGCTGATCTTGGACTTCGCTAAAACTGAGTCCACAAGAAAATGTTCACTTAACATCCTGATTCACTTTGGCAATTTTATCTTTATTTCCAAGAACTCTTTCTCAGCTTTTTTCTTGTTCCCTGCTGCCAGCCTGCCTTCCCTCCCTCCATCCATCTCTCTCTTTTCTTTTCTTTTTTTTTTTTTCTGAGTTGGAGTCTCACTCTGTTGCCCAGGCTGGAATGCAGTGGTATGTTCACGGTCATCCCAGTGTTGACCTGTTGGGCTCTGGCAATGCTTCTACCTCAGCCTTCCAAGTAGTTGGAACTACAGGTGCGTGCTACCATGCCTGGCTAATTTGGATGTATTGTAGAGATGAGGTCTCATCATGTTGCCCAGGCTAGTCTTGAACTTGTGGGCTCAGGTAATCCTCTCACCTCAGCTTCCCAAAGTGCTGGGTTTACAGGCTTGAGTCACCACGTCCAGCCTTTCTTTCTTTTTTTCTTTTTATATCAATATTTTTCATTTTGATATTGTGGGGTACAGTTAAGGGTTAGGTATACAAATATGCTTTGTTCAGGCACCCTTGTTGATAAGGGGTGTTTCCCCGCCCACAGACAGATATTGTGACCGTTAATCCCACCTCCATTCCCCTCCCTGCCATAGTTTCCCACCACTGTCAGTCCTTTCTTATAGTATTATGATGGATGTTCAAGATCCACTATATGAGTAAGAACATATGAATCTCAGACCGTTGTTTCTGTGAGAGGTCACTCAGTATTATAGACTCTAGTTCCATCCAGGTTGCTGCAAAATTCATGATTTTGTTCTTCTTTATGGCTGTGTAGTATTCCATCATGTATATGTACCACATTTTTTTAATCCAGTCCTCTTTTGATGGACAGCATGGTTGATTCCAGGTTCTTGCTACAGTGAACAATGCTGCGATAAACATACGTGTGCGGGTATCTTTTCTATAGAGTGATTTGAGTTCTTCAGGGTATATTCCCAGTAGGGGGATTGTGGGATCATATGGCAGGTCGATATTTAGAGCTTTTAGGAATTGCCACACTGTTTTCCACAGAGGTTGCACTAGTTTGCACTCCCACCAACAGTGTAGAAGTGTTCCCTTTTCACCACACCCTCTCCAGCAACTGTTATGTTTTGAGTAATTGATAATTGCCATTCTGACTGGAGTTAGGTGGTATCTCAGTGTGGTTTTGATTTGTATCTCCTTGATTAGTGAGGTTGAACATTTCTTCATGTGCCTGTTGGCTGCTCGGATATCTTCCTTTGAGAAGTGTCTGTTCATATCTTTTGCCCACTTTATAATGGGGTTGTTTGTTTTTTTTCTTTTCAGCATGTTTGAGTTCCTTGTATATCCAAGATTTTAAGCCTTTGTCAGACCTGGAGTTGGCAAATACTTTTTCCCAGTCTGTGGGCTGTCTCCCTGCTCTCTTGATGGTTTCTTTGGCTTTGCAGAAGCTTGTCAGTTTAATGAGGGTGCCTGAACGATGCATATTTGTATACCTAACCCTTAACTGTACCCCACAATTTTAAAATAAAAAATATTGCTTAAAAAAAAGAAAACTAAAAACAAGGAATGAAAAGGAAATAGCTCATATTTGATTGCTATTTTGAAGGCCATTCCTGGGTCAGTTGATTCCATTACACAAGTAACTGTTCTTAAAATAAATTTCCTTGGAAAAATAAGGGGAAGCCCCCATAATAAATTGCAAGGCATTCTTCCAGTTGCTTTTCATAAGAAAAGCACAAACCACTGAAATGATTCATAAATCATGTGATTTTAATAGTGATGATACCATACAGAACGTTTTTGTTTAGCAATACTTTTATTTCACATGCATAATCTCATATTGTTCCTATGTCAAGCCTATATTTTTTGTTGTTATTTTATTCCTGAGAATACAATAGATCAGTAAGTTACCTGCCCAGGCTATCACAGTTAGTATGTGTCCAAATAGGGACTTAAGCCTCGATCACTTGCTGAAATGCTTTTACCACTATGAAATAAAGAAATCACTGGCCCTTTATGATACAATCCCCTTGTTTTGTGATGGATAAGTGAATTTTCTGTTAAACTCTTAGTAGAAGCAAGAAGAGAGGTCAAAAGATAACTGGAAGGATTATACTCCAGGCTCTTATTTTTCTCATCTGATCTGATTTAACACATTTTTGGGATAAAGAAAAATTTTATTGTGAGAGCCATTTTGGAATTCAAATTTAGGATTAAAGTCATAAAACAACAGATGTTTTGGAGCAAAGCCTTTAAACATTCTAGGGAATGTATCATATGCGTATAGCTTAGACATATTTGAGACACACACTTAAATGATGACCTTTGTTCTTTCTAGTTTCTGCCAATGGCTATATTTGGGATAGTAGCTAAAGTAGAAGCAGGAGATACAATTTACAAGTTTATGACGTTTGTAGCATCTTTTCCTTCTTCCATATCTTTAATCCTATCCCTGAGTCATAGAAGGAACCTAAAGCTTAGAAAATCTAACAACTTATCCAAGATGTCACAGCCAGAAAGCTTACAGTCAACTGGGAAAAGGCAGAAAAAAGACTCAGTACACACCTATATTACAACTACCATTTTGAACACAGTAATCCCTCAGTATCCGTAGGGGTTATATCACAGGACTCTCTGAAAATACCAAAGTCCAAGAGTGTTCAATTCCCTGGTATAAAATGGCATACTATTTGTATATAGCCTATGTACATCCTCCACAGCAGTCTCTAGGCTACTCATAATACTTAATAACATGTAATTTGTATGCAAATAAATACTATACTGTATTGCTTAGGGACTAATGACCCATAAAAAGTTTGTACATGTTCAGTACAGGCGCATTTTTAAAAAAATTTTTAAATCTGAAGATGGCTGAATCTTTGGATGCAGAGCTTACGTATATGGAGGGTCAACTGAACTTATAATTTTAAAAGTTCATACCTGACTCCACTATCAACTCTATGCAATTAGGCACTTTTTCTGCACCATCTAAGATGCCAATAAAAACAACAAAGTCCTGACTTATAGTAGTTAAAACCATACAGATATTTCTTAGCTGTTTTATTTAGAAGGTTGGTAATTTGCAATTTTGGGGTTGGTTCTATGGCTCAACAATTCTATTAAGGACCTAGGTTTTTAGTCTGTGTGCTTTGTATCTCCTGGTTGTAAATAGCTGCTACAGCACTGGAACTCACACTAATATTCTAAAACAGGGCAACATGAGTCTGTAAAGCAGTTCCCTTTTTTTTTTTAATCAGAGAATTATTCTGTGCTAAGCATTATGCTTCTCTTATTTAATTTTCACCGAAACAAAACTTAGAGAATTTTATAATATTTTCACACTTCACAGGTTAAGGCAATCAGTTTTCACACTTTACAGGTAATTTTCCCAAGGTATGGGCTAAGAATTAAAACTCAGGTTTAAAATATTCCAAAGGGTATGCTTTTTACCATTAAGATGCTATAAAACTTGCTTTGCTAAACTTCATAATCCCTGACACAGTGAAAATCAGACATTAGTCATGTATTTGTAGCCTTATCATATGGCAGCTCATAGAGCTATTATAATTTATTACCCTCCATTTTTCAGACAAGGATGCTGTTGCACAGAAGAAAGAGAATTTTCCAAAGTCATACCACCTTTTAGTGGTGAGCCAGGACCCAGACTTCAGCTCAGGTCTCCTGCTCTGCTATATAGAAACCTTTATTCTTTTATCTCCTTGGTTTTATTCTATTTCTATCTAGAAGAGGCCCGGCCTAAGATGAGCAAATACTTTAAATGTTTCAGTGATATGGTAGGCCAACGGGAATGGAGAGGTATGCATTGTTGCCATATCTCAGGCAAGGCTAAAATACCAAGAAATTTCCTCTTTCCTATAAGAACATGTCAGGAAAGAAACAACTTCAAGATGATGCTATCTTGATATGTGAAGGTAGGGTGTGACAGGGTGTAAGAGGGAGGGAAGAAAAAAGAAAGTAAAAGAGAGTCTAGAATGTCTTTCACTCTATAGTACCAGGAAGACTTCACCATTTCCATCCCTTTTAACCACTAACATCAGATGAGAGACTACTTATCAATTGTTTTTGTTTTTGTTCGCTTGTTTTTATTAGTAAAGCCCTTCACTTGAAGTCTAAGACTGTGCTGGCGAACACAGAGGCAAATGAGGCAGAACAGTGTGAAGTTTGCCCTGGCTGAAAAAAATCACTTCTCTAATGTTACTTCAGCTATTTTCACATTTATCTTTTTCTCATTCTTGGCTATGCTGTTGTCACTTTCTCTGCACTGGATTTTAATCCCTTCAAGACTCATGATCCCTTGTTTTGATAGCAATTTTCAATGAGTTTGGAGCTGCCTAAAGTCCTGTCATTTTTGGTGTCTTGTGAAATGTAATTGATGAACTTGGATGGGGGATGGAGTTAACTCAAATAAAGAACTGTACTTCTATCACAGAAAGCTACAGCCAGTAATAATTTCTCATACATTCGGACAAATTCAGAGTGTAGAGAGGATGTGGCAGGCATATTGGGGACTTAAATCAGCCTAATTTGCCAGATACATTAGATAATTAACAAATATCTTCATAAAGAGTCATTGGCAAAGTGAGAATTTGAACATGTGACAATTACAGTATGTGTTTTTTTCTCATAGAACAGCCAGCATGATGATTAGTAACTAACCTGGAAACTGATAGAATATTAATCCTTCTATTCCTTTCCCAAGCAAAATTGTGCCACAATGACAAGGAAAGCCCAAGAGATCTGTTGGTTTTCTCAGTGTATATTAATTTTATGTATGCATTATTTATACTATACTTTTGTCTAAACAAAATGTATCTGGCACCACAATAGTAATAATGTCTAGATCTTGAAATCTTATTAATTTCTTACAATATGTAGTGAAATGATGTTAAGTAGTATCTCCTAGTTATAAAAATAATATCCTTAGTTTTTTTCCCATAAAACAGGAGTTCTAAATAATATATTAATTTGTTAAGTGGAAGGAACTAGCATTTGTTAATCACATACAAAGTATTAAATATGTAACTACATGACTTTTTTCATCTTATTTAATTCTTCCAACAACCTTGTGAGGTAGGATTTCTGAATCTCATTTTGTAGATAAGAACTCTGAGGTTTAGAAGGAAGTAAAACTATTTAAATCAGATCTGTCTGGTTTCAAATTCTATGCTCTTTCTTTTACACCAAAGTGCATGTACACAGACTTACAAACACATACTCTGCCCCATTTGTATTTTGCCTTGAAATTCTTCTAATATGACCATAAGGTGGAACATAAAAAATGATCTATTTAGGTTGAACTCTTCGAAAGTCACACATTCGGAAGTCAACACACACCCAACATATCATTTTAATTTGTGTTCCTTTCCAAATATCTAAGTGTATTTCTGAGATACATAAACTCTGCTAGCCTGATGATCCTGGTTGCAGGGGCTAGCTATGAACCCCTTTGAAGAATGTTGAGGAGGAATAGTAAACAAAGTGTGGCTGCATCCTCTTCGTCTTCTTAGGCTGCCTTGATACTTCTTCCTCCAGGAACCCTTCCATGTCCAAACTGGATGGAATTCCTCTTTTCTCAAATTTTTCATTTTTTAATTTTTTTGGCTTTTAATTTTTTTTATTTTAAAGATGTGGGATACATATCAGGGTTAGGTACACAAATGTCCATTATGTAGGTACCCTTGTTGATAACGTGTGCCCCCTTCCCCCAGCGGTTTCTCACTACTGCCAATTCCGCCTCTCCCAGTCCCGCTGGCAATTTCCCGCTACTGCCAATCCTTTTCTTATAGTATTAACGATAATTGTTCAAGGTCTGTTTATGAGTGAAAACATGTGATACTCAGTTCTTTGTCTCTGTGATACATCACTCAGTATTATAAATTCTTAGTCCACCCAGGTTGCTATGAAGTTCATGATTTTGTACTTTATGGCTAAGTAGTATTCCATCGTGCATACATACCACACTTTTTATCCAGTCCTCTTTCCATGGGCAGCACAGCTAGTTCCATGTTTTTGCCATTGTGAATAATGCTGTAAAAACATGCATGTGCAGGTATCTTTTTCATAGCGTGATATGAGTTCCTGTGGAAATATTTCCAGAAGGGGGATTATGGGATCATAGGAAAGGTTGATTTATAGAGCTTTTATGAATTGCCACACTGTTTTCCACAGATGTTGTACTAGTTTACAGTCCCACCAACAATGTAGAAGTGGTCCCTTTTCCCTGCATCCTCTCCAGCATCTGTTGTTTTTTGAGTTATTGATGATGACCATTCTGACTGAAGTTAGGTGGCATTTCAGTGTGATTTTAATTTGTATTCCTTTGATGATTAGTTAGGCTGAGCATTTTCCAAGTATCTGTTGGCTGCTCATATATCTTCTTTTGAAAAGTGTCTATTCATATCTTTTGCCCACTTTTTAATAGAAAGGTTTGTGTGTTTGTTTGTTTATTTGTTTGTTTCAGCATGTTTAAGTTTCTTGTAGAACCTGGATGTTAGGCCATTGTCAGTTATATAGTTGGCAAATATTTTTTGCCCATTCTGTAGACTGTCTCCCCACTCTCTTTATGGTTTCATTTGCTTTGCAGAAGATTTTCAGTTTGATGAGGTCCCACTTGTCGATCTTATCTCTTATGGCATGAGTATTTGGGGTTTCATTCAGGAATTGGTTGCCAGTTCCTGCATTTTCTAAGGTTCTTATTGTTTAAGGTTTTACATTTAGGTCTTTGATCCATTTAGAGTTGATTTTTGTGTATGGTGATAGGTAGTGGTCTTGTTTTAATCTTCTGCATGTGGTCAGCCAATTTTCTCAGCACCATTTACTGAATAAGTTCACCTCTCCCCAGTAGTTGTTAGTATAGAATTTGTTGCAGATGAGTTGGTTGAGAAATTGAGGTTTGTGCTTCTGGAATCTCTATCCTATTCCATTGGTCTATATGCCTCTTCGAGTACCAACACTAGGATGTTTTGATTATTGTTATCTTATAATGAAGTTTAAAACCTGGAAGTATGATACCTCTCACTTTGCTTATTTTGCTGAGGACTACTTTGGCTATTCGTGGTCGTTTATGTTTTCATATGAATTTCTTTATTGTCATTTCCTGGTCTGAGAAGAATGATACAGGTAATTTAATGGGTATTGCGTTAAATCCGTAGATTGTCTTGGGAAGAAAGAACAATTTAGCAATGTTGAGTCTTCCAATCCATGAGCATAGAATATTTTTCCAAT
>CAUYQG010061192.1:0-14145 GCA_963574415.1 Tarsius wallacei | reverse complement strand
CGGATTTGAACTTGCGACAGAGTATTCTGGCCGTCTGTCCATCTGGAAATCTCTCTTTGGCACCTGGCCCAGAACAGATCGTGCTATCCCGGGATATTGGGTCGTGAATCATGATCCGATCAGAAAGAAGGTGAGAGGGAGGCAGCGTGGACCCCGAGTGGAAAAGAGGTGATTTGCTTCTGGCTGATGCAGGCTCTGAGCTTGTGGTATGTATTTGCGGATTAAAAAATGTGTGTCCGTGCCTGTGAGCCCAGTGGATTGAGTCCGTAATACCCCAGGGGACTTGGACCTTAGGGCACTGACCAGTCCCCGGCCCTCATAGACACAGGGGCAGGTTGTCTCACTCTCCCTGCCTTCACCGGTGGACACACAGTGATAAAAACCACATCTCCCAGTCTCTCTAACAGCTCGGTGGGGCCACATGACTAAGGACTGGCAGTGATACTTGCAAGGGGGTTAACCTCTTCCCTTTTCCTGCTGGCCAGTGTGTAGACACAAGAGTGAACAGGGCCAGCAGCAAAACAGAAGGAGCTTGGGGGGTCCCCGACACCACACAGCCACCCTGCCAGCCCTGAATGGACCTCATCTAGCCAGAGAGACAAAAATAGGTCTCTAGTCTGTCTGAGCCCTCATCGTGTTAGGTTTCTACGAGAGAAAAATGAGCTTAGATCCTATTAAGACCCACACACTCATTGGTGCCTTGGCTCAGTCATTCCTGTTGCCTGGTGAAACCCTAACCCTGACCCTCACCCATCATTAATAAAACAAACAACAGCAGATGCTGGCGAGGATGCGGAGAAAAAGAAACGCTTCTACACTGCTGGTGGGAATGCAAACTAGTGCAACTTCTTTAGAAGACAGTTTGGTGTTTTCTGAAAGAACTAGAAATTGACCTTCCATATATAACTCAGCAATTCCCCTATTGGGAATATACCCAGAGGAACTCAAATCATTCCACAAAATAGATACCTGCACATGTATGTTTATTGCAGCTCTATTCACAATAGCAAAATCATGGAACCAACCATGTTGCCCATCGAAGTTGGACTGGGTAAAAAAAAATGTGGTACATATACACAATGTAATATTATGCAGCCATAAAAAAGGACAAACATATGGCCTTCACAGCAACTTGATAGATCACAGAAACAAAGAACAGAATACTATATGTTTTCACTCATAAGTGGACCTTGAACAATTATCATAATACTGTAAGAAAGGGATTGGCAGTAGTGGGAAACTGCCAGGGGAGGGAGGGGAGGATTGGCAGTTGAGGGGAATTGCCAGGGGAGGGAGGGGCACACCTCATCAACAAGTGTAGTTGCATAATCAACGTTTGTATACCTAACCCTGAATTGTACCCCACAACTTTAAAATAAATAAATAAATAAGTTCCCTTGAGCCTCTTTTATAAGGGCACTAATCCCACTCACAAGGCCTCTGCTCTCATGACCTAGTCACCTCCCAAAGGCCCCACACCTCCTAATACTTAACATCATCACCTTAGGGGTCAGATTTCAACATATGAATCTGGGGGTGGGAGAAACACATACATTCAAACTATAGCAATCCGGGTCTCAGAAGGTGACATCCAAACCAAAAAGAAAAGTAAGAAGGAGCTGGGAGGAGAGTGAGGGGAGGGTGTTCCAAGAAGAAGCTTGAGTGTGAGCAAGGGCCAGGAGGCCACAGAGCAGGTGGACTGAGAACTGTTCTGTGTTGCTGGAGCAGAGGTAGGAAGGAACAGAAGGGAGACTCTTGCAGTCGGGCAGTCTAACCACTTTGGGAGCTGACCCTGGCTTCTGGTCCCTAACCCAGGAGCCACTGACCAGGGGGCGGTCAGACTGCCAGTCTTCAGCTCCAAAAAGATCGAGGACAGGGAGAGGTGTGTGGTTGCTGGTACATGGACTGTGTGGTTGGAACCATCAGAGGACCTGATATCCCCAGATGGAGATCTTAGTATGTAAGTATGTATCCTCATGAAATATGTAAGGATGAGATTCCCTTGTGGGGAAGACCATGGCTTTCCAGGCCCTGCTGTGGGCCAATTGTTTTATACGCTGAGAAATAGGGGTCTGTGTGCCCCTTTTACATGTAAGGAAGCTGAGGCTTGGAGAGATTAAACCATGTGTGCAAATAAGGGCACCTGGTTGGCAGGTGGAGAGGCTGGGTTTTGGACCCCACCTGTCTGATCCCAAAGCTGGGCCTGTATGTGTACATGATGTACATGTGAATGAGCTTCGAAATTGTAACCCAGACCTCCGCTGTTGATCAGAAGACAGAGCAATTTGTGACACTGTGCCCAGCACTGTGCTTACTAAAAATGATGCCCATCTAGTCGACACCAGGGAGCTAAATGCCTCCCTCCATATCCAGAATGGCTTCCTGGGAGGCTCACTCCTCCATCATCTCCAGATGTCTCTTTCCCCAGGGAATGCATCCAGGAAACACCCCCAGGATCACTCTCTGGTGAGGTGGTAAGCTCCTTGTCACTGAAAGCAGAGGCAAGAGCCCTGGAAGAGACCAGGAGAAATGCCTAGTGAAGTTCCTTCCAGAGCTACCTTGGGAATCTCCCTCACTCTGCTACTCGGTAACCTGTCATGGCTCCCCATTGCCTCTCACCAGGTCCCAGTGCCTTTCCAGCTGTGGCTTATGGCTTCCAAATTTCAGCATCACGGACCTCCACACCAGCTAGACCAGCTCCTCTGTGTCCTGCAGGTGCTGCCTTGGACTTCTCTCATCCCATCTTTCCAGGGCTAGCTTAGCTCCCATTTTCCAGGAAGCAGTCTCCAGAGAGAACAGAGACCAGAAGCAACCCAGATACTCACCATCTGAACCCTTCAAAATATTCCACCTTGTACTGCCTCAGAGTCCACTCTTAGGCCAGCTCTGGGACAGCTCTAATAGTAGTGGGTTGGTGAAAAGATGTGTAGATGAAAGACACAAAGGCAGTATAAACAAGAACTAGGTCCTTGAAGATGAGTGACCTTCAGGGCTTTGGTAGAGCCCTTGAAACCAGTGAGATTCAGGTGTAAATCTTCTCTGGAACTTTCTGGGTGTGTGACCCAGATTGCCTCTCAGAGTTTCAGTTTCCTAATCTATCAAAAAGGACTACTGAAAAAATTAAATTGCCTGGCCTATCTTATCTGAATAAAAACAGCAACCAGTGTTATTTCTCCAAAGAAGAAAATAACATAGCAAAAAAAAGGGGGGGGAAATGCAGTGCCCAGAGAAGGGAGTAAGAAGACATCAGAGACAGAGGAGGGATGAAGGGGGACTTCCTGGAGGAGATAACATGGGGCTATGCCTTGAAAGAGTATTTCAACAGACAAAGAAGGGAGTGGAAGGGTATTCCAGGCAGAGTGTGTAACAAGAGCAAAGCCCAGAGTTTCCATTAAAGGCACTCGTCAATGTGGCTGAAGCACAGGGGCTGACTGTATGGGGGTCAACCCCAGATATTTTACTGTGCTCTGTGCTAAACACACCATAGCAGCAATTCTCTTCCCCTCAGTTTGGTCATCTGTAGAATGAAGCCACTGGAGCCAGTAACCCCTGCCCTCCCTCTGCCCCTCCAGGACATGTCATTCTGCAGTGCCCAATCTCCCAGGCTCCTAATCGCTTCCACATGTCAACCCTGACCTGGCTCCTTATCTTTGGCTGCACTATGTGGCCAGCCAGCCCTGCTTCTGGGCCTCGGATGGCTTCCCTGTGGTCCTGGAGCATCCAGCCAGTCTAGGGCCACCAGCCATGAGGCCCTGCTTCAACAGAAACACAACACCCAGGGTGGTGGGTCTTCTGGAGACATCAGCCGCTTCCCACCATCCCTTCCTTCCCTCTTCAGGCCTCAGCAATGCCTGTGGATAATGTGGGTTTATTTGGGGTCTGCGGGATGCAGGGAATGTTATCATTCTCAGGGAACTCCGAGTGCCGGTCTCACTGCTTATTCTGGCCCCTCTCTGCGGATGCTGCAGGCGTTATCGGGCAAAGAGGTCTCCCTCCTGCTCTCATACCGCCCAGGTCTCCCAGTTCCAAGACAGGTTTCAGGTTTCAGAGAGATGAAGTTAATGCTAAAGGGGCAGCGGCAGGATCTTTAACTCCTGGAGCCCAGGGCAGAGCAGGGCTGAGGGCTCAAGCTGCGTCTATACCCATCTCGTCCCCTGACCCCCACCCCCACAGATGGAGGCCATTGTTTTTCCAAACTGGAATCTGAGAATTCCAGAATCTTAGGATGACAGAATCTTAGGCTACCAGAAACTTAAGACATGTTAAATCTTGGACTAGACTTCTGGATCCATGAAATTCTAGAATCTCAGGATCAGATCATTATGTCCAGGAAAGAGATGGGTTCTACCGCTTCCCAGCTATGTAACTGCAGCTGCATTATTTAACATTGCTGTGTCTCCATTTCCTCAACTGTAAAACGGCAGTAATAATCGTACCTACTTTCTAGAGTTACTGTATGGTTTGAATGAGTGAAAATATATAAAACACTCATAAAAGTGCTGGCACATGGAAAGCCCCACAGAAGCGATGGCTGTAGTTCTAGGATCACACAGCAAGGTGACAAGAAAGTTGGTGCTATAGCCCAGGTCTCCAGCCTCCCTGAATATAATTTCCCCCCATTCAGTCATGCCACCTATCAAGATAATTATGAGAAAGTCAGCCTTGGGGCCAAATAAATTCCTCCCTGCATTGGAGAATTGCTATGCAAGAAACAGGTTTCTTGTCACCCAGAAATATAATAGGCAGAACCATATTTCCTTCCAGAACAAAAAGCAGATGGGGTCAGCGAAAGGTTCTGAGCTCTCAAGGTGCAGACAGGGCTCAACTAGATGGTTCTTCTTCCCCACATGCAGCTAAGGCTGCAGTCTTCAGGAAGTTTAACTGGGTTGGAACACCCAAGATGGCTCACTCATGTATATAGCACCTTGGTGAGGATGGCTGGAAGACTGGACTTAGCTGGGACACTGGGGCATCCGGGCATGTCCCTCCCCAAGTAGCTTCTCAACATAGTTTCTCCATCCAGGATAGCAGCACTTCTTACATACATTTTAGGTCTCCCAAAATAACACGGAGGGAAGTTGCTAGGTCTTCTTAAAGTTTGGGCCAGTGTGATAAGCAAAATCCTAAGAGTGCTCTCAAAATTCCCACCCCCTTGTGCACATGCCCTATATAATCCCTATTCCTTAAGTAATATCTGGAAACATGATGAAAAAAGCACTCCCTTGATTAGGTTACATTATGTAGCAAAGTGGTAGCATAGATTACATGATACTATGTAAGACTCCATTGTAGCAGACTGGAGAGACAGTCTCCTGCTGGTCTTGAAGAAGCTGCCATGTTGAGAGAGAGGCATGCCACTAGGACCTGAGGGCAGACCCCAGGAGCTGGCAGAGACCCCTGGTCAACAGTCAGCAGGAAAATGGGGGATTCATTCTGATAAGCCAAAAAAAATTGAATTATTCCAACAACCTGAATGACCTTGGAAGAGAATCACAAACCTCAGACGAGACTGCAGCCTCAGCCAACATCCAGATATCAGCCCACTGAGACTCTGAGCAGAGAACCCAGGCATGCCATGCCTGGGCTTAGAGAACTATGAGCTAATAAATGGGTGTTGTTTTAAGCCTCTATGTTTGTAATAATTTGTTACACAGCAGTAGAAAAACTTAAAGCCAGAACTGAGAGGGCATCATGTCTACTACATTCTATTGACTAAAGAAGTCACAGGGCCAGCCCACATTCAACATGAATGGAGACCACACAAGGACCCGAGGTCTGGGAGGCATGATTCATCATGGGCTATCTTTGGATATAAGCAAGTACAGTCAATTCCCTGAGGCCTCAGATCCCACCTGGACCCAGAAGAGATCCCTGTGTTGGGCTGCAAAGCTTCTAGAAGGCAAAATATACTCTGATGGAAAGCAAACTGTTTTGCTATAAGTTGCATTTGATATCTAAGTTGACTCTCTCACTTGCTGAAATTCTAGCCTATTTTATCTCAACTCAAACCAAGTATGTTCTAACTAGAAAGATTCATAAGAGTCATCTAGTTTAAACCCCTTAATTTACAATGAATGAAACTGAGGTCTCAAAGGGGAAGGGATTTTCCAAGGTCTCACAGTGACTTGGTTCATTTTGTGTTGCTCTAACAGAATACCTGAGGACTGAGTAACTTATAAAGAAAATGGGTTTGTTTAGCCTACAGTTCTTCAGACTGGGAAATGCAAGAAGCATGACACCACCGGCATCTGCTCGGCTTCTGGTTCCTGTCATGGACTATCGCAAAATATGGCAGAGAAGACCAAAGGGAAGTTGACACTTGTGAAAAGAGAAAACCCAAAGGACATCCTGGCTGTGTGACAACCCACTCTTGAGGGAACTAATCCATTCCCGCAAGAACCACACCATTCATGAAGGACGTACCCCCACGACCCAAACACTTCCCACACGGCCCACTTCCCAGCACCACCACATTGGAGATTGAATTTCAACATGAATTTTGGTGGGGACAAACAAGCCATAGCACACAGCGAGCCAGATACTGGGGTTAGAAGCCAGGTATCTGAACTCCTAATTTAGAACCAAATCCATTCCACCCTTGTTTTTACGTGCCCGCCTCTGTCCACAAAGACAAGGCACTCATTTTATCTTGGCCCTCTGCCTCTCCAGAGTTCCCTCTTCCCGGCAGATGGGAGTCAGGTTAGATGTCAAATGCAACTTCCAGCAAAACAGTTTGCTTCTCATCGGAGCACATTTTGCCTTCCAGAAACTTGGCTGCCAGATACAGGGGTATGCTCTGGGTCCAGGTCCTTGAGGGATTCTGAGGCTCATCTTTTTACTCCCCTGGGTCTGAGAGAATAAGAAGAAAAACCAGGAGTCTTCAGGAACTGGACACCACTACGCCTTCACCTCCAGAAAAGGATTGATGGAGGGGAGATCCTTACATGACACACAGCGTATCCAAGACCTGAAGTTTGGAAGACAGGGGTGCACCAGGAACTGGGTTCCATCCTGTTTCCCGTGCAAGTCCTGGTCACCTAACACACTGAGTGCCTGCACCTTAGGTAAATCACACCTCATCCTATTTCCATTTCCTCACCATAAATGAGGAAAATGCCCTACCATGATGTAAATCAAGCAAGTGCACTTTGTAGACCACAACGTGTTGATTTCCCGAGCAGAGTTCTCCAAGGGAAACCTCAGCTCCCGCTTGCTGTTGGACTATCCTTCTCTCTCCAGCGAAGGACCCAAGCCTCTCCTCATCTCAGTTCCCTGTTCATCTTCTTTCCTTTCTCCAGTGGAAATGCCCAGAAATTCCTACCTTGTCTAAATGTCACCTTCTCAGGAAAGCCTTCTTGGCCTTCCTGTCTAAAATAACAGCTTCCTTTCTACCCTGTCACTTTCTGTTCTTAAAAAAAAAAAAAGAAGCACTTATCACTATCTGAAATTACATGGGCATGTGTTTAGCATTCATTCCCCACCCTAGATGATAAGCTCACCAAGAGCGAGGATCTGTCAAGTCATAAGGCTCAAAAAATATCTGTTGAACAAATAAATGAATGAATGGCATCAAGACTAAGCACAGTGCAAAACTCCCACGTTGGTGCAGGTGACAGCATATCTCAGGTACCAGTTTGTAAAATGAAGAGTATGATGCACAAGAAGCCTCACCTGAGCAGCCCACATCACACCAGCCTCTCCCTCCTCTGGATCTTGACTGCACTTCGAGCCTAAACCTTTCACTGGATGCTCATTTACAAATTGCTGAGAAAGTTTCTAGATTGTTGACATTTTGCAATAAGTAAGCTCTGTAGGTGTGAATGTGGTTAATGTGTCTTTCCCAAGCTTATTGAGGATGTACTCCTCTCTGTTTCCTTCCCCAGAGTGCCTAACAAGTACCATTTGAGTGGGTGTCCCTCAATGAATTAATAAATGAATGAATAAGTGAGTAAATGGATGAATGGAGGAATGAACAATGGGTGGATGATGGATTCATAGATGCATAGAAAAAAGGAGGGAGGAGTGGATGCACTGATGGATAGATGGATGATGAGTGGACAGTGAGTGAATGAGTAGATGGATATGGCGAGATGGATGGGTGCATGACTAATGGATGACGAAAGAGCAGATGGATAAAGAGATGGGTGGGAGACTTCTTCAATGGGTGGGGGAGTGAATAAGTGAGTCGACAGATTTGATTTACTGTGGCTCAAAATCTCCAAATTCACAGAACAGAGGTAGGTTTGTTCTGTGGACCTACAGAACGGAGTCAGGATCACTAAACCAAAGCTGCAGAAAAGCGGATTCTAAGGTAGACGCTCCTTGTCACCAGAGATGTGCAAATACAAAGTGTCCCCCCCCCCAGTTGGAGGCTGGGAAAGGCAAGAATCTAGATCCTGGTTGAGAGACTGCACTATATGAATTTGGCCTTCAGATTCAGAAACTGGAGGATTCTATAGGAATCAGAAGCAAATCCCCCTATCATTTGGGTTTGGTGAAGTCTGGGCCCTTATTCTCCACCATTAATCTTGGGGATTCTCTACCCTGATACTCCTCCTGAGGCTGAGGACAGAGTCAATGACAACTGTGTTAATACTGTGAGAATGTACTGGGTGCACTCCTGACAACAGACTGTGAGGCCGGGATTGTTCTCACCCGTATCTGCCTGCTTTTCTCACTTTGTCTTGGCTGCTATATAAACAGGAATTATAAAATCTCAGAATCTTCAGAGACCAGCTGTGTCGCCTTGATCTTGTTATTACCCTCTCTGAACTTCAATGGTTCATGTATAAAATGGAGATAACAATGCCTCTCTCATAGGGTTGTTGGGAGAATTAAATGAAATAATTATGTAACATGTCTAGTGCAATGCTGAGCTCACTGAAAGCTCGCAACAAATGATCATATTAGAGCCGGTATTGGTTTTAGCTTTGATGTCTGTATTCAAATCCACATTCATATTTATATTCATATTTATTAGCAGTATTACCATAGCATACCACAGTATTACATATGTTACACAGCATTATCATAGAATCATAAAATATAGGAACACAGATTCATATACAATTGAAATAACAGGCTATTCCAAACTGACCATCTCAGAAATTTAGAACTAGAACCAAACCTTAGAGACATGGATGGTTCTATCTGGCTACTCCCAGAGGCTACTCCCTCTGAGGTCATGAGTCCAACCACCCAACCAGCCTCTTCCCAGGGCAGAGGCTTCTGTCCACTGTCCTTCACATCACCAGGCCAAATCAACCTCTGAGCAGAGGCCACCTTGGGGGGCCTGGCTGGACCCCTTGGCCCTGTGCTCCTGTTCTCAGACAACCCAGAATCCCAAGAATTTGCGGCCACAGGAGTGGGGGTCTCAGATTGGGCCCAGGGGATGATGAAATATGGAAGCTCCCAGAGTAGGGCCTGGTGGGGAAGGCCACATTTTCTGTGTCATGTTCTATTGCACGCCAATCAATTACAGTGCGCCCTATATAAACACATCATGAGGGCTTTGACAGGGGGCCGGGGTGAAGTTGGGTGTCAGGGTAAAACAGGGGATAATAAAATCACTGGAGATTTATTTCTCTAAATTGGAAACTTCATGCTTACACCTGACTAAATCATCAGGCCGAAATCGGAGACGACTCCCACGGAAAACACATGTAACCTTACCCCATCTTTGTTTAACGGCGACCCATCAAGCCGCCTGATGGATTCTGCAGATGCGGCCGCGTCCTCCTTTGGCTCCCTGAGTTCTGGGGGTCTCAGTCAGACCCAGTTGCTCTTCCAGGGCTGGCCAAGGTGTCCATGTGGGGCCCTTGTCCCCTAAAATATCTCCCCTTGTCTCCCATGCCTGGAAGTACACCACTTGTGTACCTAAGATCCTCCTTTTCCATGAAACCATGCTACCTGAGAAAGGAAGCCACGTTGAATAACACGAGAGGCACTTGTGACATCAAGAAAAGCACTCTAGGCTGGAAATGGCCCAGCCTGGCTTAAAATCACAGCTCTGTGATAAAATCCCTTTCTCTCTCTGGGTAAAATGATTTTGCTACTTCTTTTCATCCTGTCTCTTCTCTCATAGAACTTTTATGGGGATTTGATGAGCTAATGGGTTAAAAGTGCCTTATAAATTTACGGTATATATTAGAATATAATTTTCCACTTAAATTATGAAGCCCTAAACCGGGCGAGAATCCCAGCACTTTGGGAGGCAGAGGCAGAGGTGAAAGAATTGCATGAGCCCAGGGGTTCAAGACCAGCCTGGGCAACTTACGGAGGCCTCATCTCTACACTAAATCAAAAAATTAGTTGGGTATGGTGGTGGGTGCCTATAGTTCCTGCTACTTGGAAGGCTGAGGCAGGATTGCCTGAGCCCAGCAGGTCAATGCTGTGGTGGTGGTGAGCATGGCACTGCATTCCAGCCTAGGCAACAAAGTGAGAATTCAACTCCAAAAAAAAAGAAGAAGCACTGCATGTAGTGGAGGAGGTAGTGTGAAGTCATCCACCCGCTGTGCTAAGGAGCTTCCCCTTTGCCAGAAGTGACCAGCCAGAATTGGGAGGAAGAATTCCGAGGGAATTTAATCAGGAAGCGCCATCTGTGTGCTGGGCACTGAGTTAGTGTGGCTCCTACCACACTTCATGCAATCCCTGCATCATTATGTAAGAATTATACCCATTCCAAAGATGACAAATCAGGATTAAGAGAGGTTACCTAACTTTCCCAAATCACACAGCTGGGATAGTGAGCAGGATGTCAATCTAGATTGTCTGACCCTAAAGTTCATTAAACTATATGACAAGTGCTCTGTGAGGCCTCAGGGAGAAAAGAAGGGTGGTATGCGCCCAGGCTCCACAGGGGCCCTGCCCCTCTCCCAGCCCCTCCCTTCAGGTCCATAAATTCTTACATACACACACACACACTCAAGCCAGCACACACCACAGGTGGTCAGGGACGAGGAGGCTGTGAACTGAGGCTCCCTCTTCAGAACAGGACTCCCAGCTCACACCTCCACCAGGGCCCTTTGGGTGGGGTGAGGTGGGAGGGGGGAAGGGCAGGAGGAGCCCCTGTGTGTCATTTTCGGCAGCAGTCAGCAGAGCCCTGCAAAGTGCAAGATGGCTTTTTTAGCCCAGCATAAGGATCTAGTTAAAAACCAATAAATCAGCAGTGAAATGTGCATAGCAGCCTTCTCCGTAAAGTCAACATGGCTTGTGCCTCTGCAGGGAGCCCTCTGACTGCCCGCTGAAGCCTGGGGCTCAGCAGAACCCTCCTCTGTCCCATGGAGATCTTAAGGGAGAGAGGTCTGCTCGGTCCCTGGAGAAGAACCGAGCCAGCAACCCGAGGCGCGCTCAGGAGGGGCCTACGCTGGAGACATCCGTGTGCTGGATGCAAAGACGCCAAGAAACGTGCGAGCAGGGCCCAGACAGCTCTTGGCCTCCTCCGCACCACTCGCCCGGACACAGAATACAGAACCGCGAGATGAATGGGCTGGGGAGGGGATGAGACAGGAGAGCCCCGGGGTGTCTCCGCAGCACACTAGACAGAAAGTTCTCTGTAGAGAGGGGTCTGGGACCCACCCCTCGAGAAACGGTGCCTGGGGGGGGACGCCCTGCCGAGCGCGGGTGGAACCGGCGTCCTGGGCCTCCGCGTGCCCAGTCCAGCCCCCAGGCGGGGGCGGGGGTCGCGGGAGCCCGGCTCGCCCTCGGGTCGGTATTTAATATCTGTAAAACTGCCACTCGGGCGGCCAAGGTAAACAGCGTCCCTGGCAGTTCAAAGGTGAGCGAGTTTAAACGTTTCCCCTTCGCCTGGAAGGAATCCGCGCGGGCCTGCGGCCCCCCGCGCCGCCAGCCCGCGGCCTCTGCGCGCCGGGCCGCGTCTCCCACACAAATACTCCACATTTCTCATTAAAACTTATGGCTGTGTCAACAGCGCGCCCCGGCCCCCGAGCTGGAAAAGCCATCGCCCGCCCCGCCCCCGCCGGCCGCGCGTCGGCCCCGCCCACGCCCCGCGGGCGGCCCCGCGGCCCCGAGGTGCCACCGCGCGTCCCCTGGGCCGGACCGGGCAGGGCGGGCGGGACGGGCGTCCTCGGCGGGGGGCGGGCGCACAGGCCGGGCGGAGAGGGGCTCGGGCCCCACGTGGAATGGCGGCCGGGGGGACGCCCAGCCGACCCCGGGAGCGTGGGCACCCGGGGCCACCGCGTGACCAGCCCAGCCCCAGGCGGTGGGGGTCAAAAGCCCCTTATCTTCCTCTCCCTCCAGATGAGGGCGCAGGGACCCGCCGGGCGCAGGAGGCAGCGGCGCTGCCGCGCGGCTGGGAAAGCGCCTTTCTCCTGGGTCGGCTGCACAGCCCCGCCCGCTGCACCCCTGCAAACCTGTTCTCAGGGGCTCCTTTCTGCCCCTGCCGGGTAGGCCCAGCTCGGCCCGGCCTGATTCAACAGCCTGGCTGGCAGCTCGCTGAGACCCCGAGGCCTTCAAGTCCACCTAAGCAGGGTGGCCGAGGTGGGGGACAGAGCAAAGCTACCCTGAAGAGGGCATGGACTCGACTTATAGTAGACTCCAGGGTAAGAGGGAAATCCAGGGTAACCTGGGAGTAGAAAGAGTCCACCTGGGTTCAAATCCCAGCTCTGACATTTGTTATATGTCTGGTTCCTCCTCTATAAAATGGGAACAATAATAGAAAGATAATGCTGTTTCCGCCTACTTCAGCTCCTGGCACACAGTAAGTACTCCATACAGAGTAGTCACTCATTCAAGCAACCTATATTTATATATTAAGGTTCTGCTATGTAGGGCCATGAACAAAATAGCCCACAATCTGGGGGTAACTGGCAAGTAATTCAAACACTAGAGACTGAGTGTGATGAAAAAGGAAGTAGAGGGTGCTGAGTGGGTGTTCCATGCAAGGCGCCCAGAGGAAAGAATGGATACATTGTGACTGAAAGATGAGGCCCAGCAAAAGGAACAAAAGAAGACATTCCAGAAGGAATAGCCTGTGCAAAGGCCCTGAGGCAAAAAAGAGCAGTGATCACGGCAAAGGCACAGAGACAGAAATGAGGCTGAGCTGATGAGGGACTGGGAGTGCAAACATGATGTGTGACTATCAGTGAGCACTTGTAGGCTTGATTTCTTGTTTGTGTGTGTGTATGTATGTGTCTGCTTGCTTATACATATGTGAGCATACACTTCATGTATGTTCAACTGAATATGCCCAAACACGTGCACTCACACATATGCATGTTTTAGAAGTGCATGTCTGGATGTGTATACATGTGCCTGATGTATGAATATTAGTGTATTTGTGTGTGTGCCTATATATGTGACTGTACAACCATGCTGGTGAGTCTGAGTGAGGACTTGTGCATTTGCGTTTGCATGAATGCTTATACTGTTGATGTGTGTCTATGTGTGTACCTGTGCTCATACACACTCTGACAAATACGAATTCCCCACTCCTCACACCCTCCCTGGAGTTTGCGATGTGGGAGTTGGGACAGCTGGGTCCTGAACACACCTTTACCTTGCATTGAGGCCAGACATTCCCACCAACAGGTCATGCCTAGAACCAGTACCTGGCGGCCTGATGGACCTGCTGCCTTTGATTGCTCCACTCCAGGAAAATAAGAAAAGCAAAGCATGTCAATATTTTCCTCCAGAAAACTGAAATCCAGGTGCTCATACCTCCCAGCCCTCCATCCTACCATAGTTGGGGTCTGTGGAGACATTGCCATGTGATGAACAGGAATAACCCAGCACTGGAAGTGGGATGTGCTGCGCCCACCCATGCCAGCTGCTCTACTGATGTGCTGTATGACCTGGGACAAGTCACTTTACCTTCCTGGGCTGGTGAAAATGAAGATGATGCACTCTTAATCTTAGGCCAAAACTGAACTCAAACAGAGATGTGGCAAGATGATGACCATTCTTCTAAATTTTTCACTAGACTGTGTTAGCCACCTTTACAATAATAATAACCTTCAAAAAAGCCTTGTGAAGCCAGGCTCGGTGGCTCAGCCTGTAATCCCGCGCCTTGGGAGGCTGAGATGAGTGGATTGCCTGAGCCCGCGGGTTCGAGACCCGCCTGGGCAACTTGGTGAGACCTCATCTCTACAATAAATCAAAAAATTAGCTGGATGTGGTAGCTCGCGC
>CAUYQG010061191.1:0-15145 GCA_963574415.1 Tarsius wallacei | reverse complement strand
CCCCCCCCCCGCGCCCGCCCGCCCGCCCCCGCCGGCCCGGCGGGCGGGGGGGGGGGCCCCCCCCCGCGAGGAAAGAGAAACGCCCTGTACTGTCTGTTGAAGTTTTCTGTAAACCTGAAAATGCTGTAATATATCAAGTCTACTTATTTTAAAACGGCAGGGAAGGGGAAAGAAAGAATGTTGCAAGGGTCACTGAAAGAGTCTGCCAAATCTGGAAATCTTGTTAAGCTATCTTTCTAATTTCGTAGAGGAAGAAACAATACTTATATTTGAATCTAAACTATTATCATTGAAGCAATAATAACAAATTATGATAAATAAGACATTTTAGAATTTACAAAGTGCTTCACTTATGTTAGTGATGATATATGTTCTTCCCAGAAACTCAGTTAGAATTATAGGATTAATGTTTATTCCTGTTGAAGAAAAACTCAGTGTCATGACAGTCTAATTAGCTTGCCCAAAACGCATGGTTAACAAGAAGCAGAGCTGACTTCTGATTCATATTCCATGCATTTTCCTTTATGCCTCAATGTTAAATTATACCTTCCTTTAAAATTTTTTTCTAAGAAAAATTGAGAGTATCCTGGTTCCAGTATTTCTTACCTAAAGTTGCTGACAATAGTACCTCAATAAAAGGAATGAACAAGTTGTAGACCACTGGCTCATTGTTTGCTATTTACAAATTTGTTCTAGGTCCAATGGTACAGAAAGAAATAGAATACAAATTCCTTTGATAGTGTAAGAAACTGACTTATAGAACACTGAGTAGACTTGAGAACTGATATGGCATCTTTCACAACCTAATGTTGTAAAAAACAGTAAGGCCTCACACATCTAAGCATCTTTGATATGTAAGGTTGCCAACATTGCAAGTGCTGTAACAGTTGTCAAAAGTATGGCTTACTTCCACCAGGAAAAAGACAGACAATGAGTAGCTATCTTCACTCCCTTGGGTCTTTTATATACCCTTTTATAATTTATTTGCTTATTTGATAGAAAATCAAAATGAATGTATCTTTGAAATTAGGCCAAGTTCTCATATTTACCAGTCTTTGAAAAGACTTGATGACATTGTGTTGTTCAGTCAGTTTTATTTCACATCAGAAACCACTAGGGTTTAAATTCTGACTATAGAGCCTCTTTTAGATTAAATAGTTGTTCAGATGAGATTGATTATAAGTTAGAACTCTACTGTTCTTATGTTTTGTATAGTGAATCATAGGGGAAATGGGAAAGTGTAAAACATCTTTTTGTACTCTGTTCATACAAGAAGAAAATTGTCAAAAATTAATTGAAAACATGTTTCTTCAAATTTTAGTTTTAGGAAATTGGTCAATGAATATTTATTAACATAAAGATTAAGCTATTTGCTCAGTTTCAAGATAAATATTGGTTTTGAACTCCAAATTAAAAGGGATTAATATTATTTTAACCTTTTCTGAATGAAAGCACTAGCAGAAAAGTTGTCTGGATTCTGGAAGCAGCAACGTAATCAGTGCATGATATGATCTCCTTTGTGTCTAGATGTCATAAACTAAACATTATTTTCTATATGTGTCTCTTATAGTTTTAGAATGTCGCTGCTCTGAATACTGATTTCTAATAAGTTAGAAATCTGGGACCTGCCAAGTCTAATATCCACACAGTTTGAATGTGTGCTTAGACATATATTCTGTTAATCTTAATTAAACTCAAAGGGGAGAAGAATAGATAATAAAACACATAACCCTTATTTTCTTCACCCAAAAATAATGCAAAGAAGTTCCCTGATTGGCTTCTATTAATAGACAATTCAAGTGTATGCAAGAATACTAAAGTCTTTTTAGCAATAATTAATCTGATTACTATTGGTAAAAAGTCATAGCTGGGTAAAATGGCAATAAATATTTTCACCATTCTTTTTTCTTCCAAAAGAAGTTAGTGATGTTAAGTGATTGGCATGGACATACAAGAACATGAGCATTTTGCTGTACTTGGATCCAAGTGGCAAATCTGGAAATAAGGGAAATAATCACAAGGACAGGAAGATGTGTATGTTGCAATCTTTCTGTTACTAGATTTTCATCGTCTTCCCAATCTTCATGCTAGTCTCAGTTCATGACAATCACATTCTTTGGACAATTAGTGTAATTTTGTTGTTGTTATTTATGATAATGTTCATTCAAAACATTTAGAAAGGATAAGCTGTATGTATGAGGAATTTTTTCATTCAATAGTTCATATACCAGAGAGCTTGGTAAGCGAATATTTAGCAATAGGCCCTTCCTTCACTACATTTGCTTATAAAATACAATCATAATGCTTTTTTGCTTTATTCTTTGATATAAATATTTTTATTTTTAGGAGCTATGAAAAAAGAGAAGGGGATTCATTAATTCCATGCTTCTATTTGCAGAAGCAAAAAATAGCATTATTCTAATTTTTGCTTTGCCAACAACAGGCAAACCTTGCAGTAGTTACAAAATCATTCTTGATCTCAGTTTTCTCATCTGCAAACTGGTATAGTAATAATAGCAATTTCTGCTCCTTTGACTTGTAGTGAAACACAAACACACACACACACACACACACACACACACACACACACACACAAAAGGACGGAGGGAACTACAAAATAGTAGTAACCTCTAGGCTTATTTTTGTAAGGATTGAGTCAATGTATGTAAAATACAAAGATTTGTTTGTGGCATATAGTATTAACATTTTAGTTAATATTATTTCACTTATTAAAACTATTTTAAAATATCTGTTATATGTCTCCATCTTCTATGTCAAAAAAGTCTAATGGCAACTATTTTAAACTATTAATTAATTGTATGGTTTAATTAATTAATTAGGTGGTTTGCTTAGGTGTTCACATACATTATTTTACTTTTATCCATGATCAAGTGAGAGGCAAGGTTATCTTCATTTAGGATTGAACAGAGACACAGGAAAGTTAATCAGTGAGCAAATATTCAAGCTATGATTGTTTGATTCCAAAAATATATACTTACTGAATCTTAGTTAAAGATTAGTAAAATAAAATCCTAGGGGAGTCAGTCTTCTGCTGGGTAAAATAGGAAAGTAAATAATTTTACCATATGATATAGTGAGAGTTATATGCATAAGGTATTTGGGGAGCACAGAACACAGAAGGATTAAACTTGCTTTCACTGGGGCTTGGATGGCCCTTTTGGGGATTGTGTTTGAACAGAGTACACAAAATAATGTCAAGTAAAATATTAGACTTAATATTTTTCTCAGACTATAGACTAAATAAATAACTCAGGGTCTCTGTATCATTAAGTACTCAGAGGTAATACATTTGATAACATAAGTAGCGAAACAAAAGATTTTAATTAGTAAAACAAATGAGTAAATGTCACTGAAAGAAGCTGAAGACAAATATCACTTTTCCAAATGTTACAGAATTATATTATAATGTCACCAAACACCACGCCAACATTTCAACAATACATATCTCTTTTGGCTAGCACTGCTCACATCTTTGTCATCACATACTTGAATTATTTTATATTTAATTCACCACAACTAGGGTGACACTTCTAAAATGCAAACTGCCCATATTAGCTTATTTAAAATTTATTTATTTTTTTGAGTGAGAGTCTCACTCTGTCGCCCAGACTGGAGTGCAGTGGCCGCTCCTGGCCACCACAGCCTAGACCTGCTGGGCTCCAGCGATCCTTCCGCCTCAGCCTTCCAAGTAGCTGGAACTACAGGCGCACTACCATGCCCGGCTAATTTTTGATTTATTGTAGAGATGAGTTCTCACCAAGTTGCCCAGGTGGGTCTCGAACCCGCAGGCTCAGGCAATCCACTCACCTCAGCCTCCCAAACGTGGGATTACAGGCTGAGCCACCGAGCCCAGCTTTTAAAATTTATTAAGATTCTCCCTTGTCTACAGAATAAAGTCTCAACACCATGGCAGGATTTTCAAAATTCATTTTCCTCTTTCCATCTCCTACTTTTTCAAACTCTTCTCCTCTCCTACATTCCACCCACACCAAATAACATTCCATTTTTGAAGTGTTTAACTTTTTATCATCCCCTGAGTGTATGCCATCAGATACTGCTGGTTGAAGGATGGAAACAAGAAGAAAGAAGGAATGAGGCCCTGTGGTGAGTCATCTTCAACCCATTTCAGAGCCATAGCAGAACTTTACTCCCTCTACCATCTGCCTCAGTGAGGGACACTTCCATCAATACTGTGTCCTGATACTGACTGCTAGGAAGAGCATGCACTTACTTTGTCATGGTAGAACACCATTTTTCCTTACCATAAATTGCTTGCACCCAGGTTGAAATGTTGCCTATGCAAATTAGGTTATTTCAGTACCTGTTCACTTATCTCTTTTGTTGCAAGTGATCACAGATAAAATAGGTTGCGGTGGACCAAGCAAATCCCTGATTGCAAATGACCTCTAATTTATTTATTTTTTCTTGTTTTTAAGTAGTGGTGCAGTGTGAAATCGACCTCTCATTTAAATGATCACATATATTTTTAAATATTCTTAGTTTATAATTGCATGCAAAAATTAGTATGAAGGATTTAAGATTAATTTTACATATAATGTGAATAAATTTGGTTTTTAAACCAAATATTTCTTACATTTTTATTATTGTATTTTTGAAATATACATGTTTTTCTGTTTTCTTAAAGTATTTAATAAATTCACTTTCACTGAGGCAGTGTGTTAATTCCCTTGAGTTTGAAATTCTAAAAAACGGTTAATGTTATTTTCAAACATATCAAGGCTATCAACTGGGTTGTATTCCTAAAGAAACCACTTAGTGTTAAGACATGAGATTATAGCCATGGGTTCTCAGAATATTAGGAAAATAAGGAACATTATTAGGATTAAATTATGTTCATCGTGGCTGTTTCATTTTGCAGATTGTACTTAAGTTTTCTCTTTAGATATTTCTTATAAGAAAAATATCATGTGTTTCTTAACTAGGCATGGTGCACATGCCTGCAATTTTAGCCTACTTGGGAAGCTGGCAGGAGGATTACTTGAGCCCAAAAGTTTGAGCCTGCAGTGAACTATAATCACACCACTGCACTCCAGCCTGGAAGACAAAGCAACACTATCTCTAATAAGGAAAAAAAAAAAAAGAGAGAGAGAGAGAGAGAGAGAGAAAGAAAAAAAAAGATCACATTTTAAAATAAAAGAACTAATAATTACTATGAATAATAGTCCAGAAAAGTAAAGTTAATTATTGAAATAAAGTTGTTTCTTCCCCACTTCCCAGTGATTCTGGCTACTATTCATATATTAAGAGATATCACATAAGGAGCATACTTTTTAACCTGCTTCTTCCTTTATCATCTCTTTTCCTATCTGCCTTGATGGGCAAGGATGAAGAGCATCTTAAAAACATGTAGCAATTCAAAAGGCTACAATGTCAACAAAGTCCTAACATTTTCCATGTTTAGAATCTCGTCATCAAGCAAAGCTTTCTTGTTTCATTACTGTAAAGAAGAGGAGAGAAAGAGTGCTGCTCTGTAGTAACAGTAAAATGACAACACACACATTCTTTCTATACCGTTAGCAGATTTATCTCATGACTTTTTTTTACTCTACATTTTTTGCCCTTGTTAACTATTGATATCACCTTGGAGGCAGGTGAAATGCATATTTGGTGACTGGTAAAGAGGTTCACATGCCAGTATGGAAAAGGGAAACTTTTTAGTTTGATTAAAGGTTATTGTTTCTAATTTTTCACATGACTCAAATATATTGTGTCACTGTCTATACAACTCCTTACAATCTGTCAAATAGTGGAGCTTATTTATTCTATGAGCAAGAATAATGAGTGATAAAATAAGACCTTATATAAGAAAAAGTTCCCTTTAATAACAGGTGAAGAAATTTTGTACGTGTTTCTGAATGACCATAAAGCCTTATTTTATAAACAAAAATTTTCCTATCAAGAGAATAATTTCTTATGCTGGATTACTTAGAGTCAAGAGAAAGCAGACATTGATAAACTGTGAATGAAATATAATCTAAATAAAACTAAATGAAAAGAAACAGATTAGTAAATTGTTTAATTGATTTTGCTTTTCCCTAATTCAGGCTTAATGATAAAATATCTTCCAAAATTAAGTTTTCTCATTTCTAATACTTTTTATTTGAAGGCAAAAAGAAGAAATTTTAAAATTTATTATTGTTCTCTTTTATCTCCCCCTCCTTCACTATATCAGTTTTTAAGAATGATTTAATACATAATAAAGGAGATAAAATTGGTAAACAAAAAAAAAATGTAGCTACAAATACAGAATCACTTCCATCAATTGGTCAAAGTTCAAAACCAAGATTAGAGGTTCAAGAGTGAAACTTAATTTGAGAAGGTTAGACTTGGAAATACATATTGAAAGAAGGCTCAGATAAATTTTGAGTGCTGGCTTTAGGCTCATACATTTTTACACTGGACATGAAGACATGACCAAAATCTATAAACCTGGGGGCAGACAATACAAAGAAGATGACAGGCAATCATAAATTCCCTTTGGATATAGACACCATACGTGGGCCAGGGAAACTTAAATTACCATGCCATCTTGGGTTAAGGCAGAAGACTTATGAACTCACAGCGATCTTGTAAACACTTGGCTGGATCTTTAGAATAGCAAAACTCAGCCGGACTCGGTGGCTCAGCCTGTAATCCCACGCTTTGGGAGGCTGAGGTGAGTGGAATGCCTGAGTCCGTGGGTTTGAGACCCGCCTGGGCAACTTGGCGAAACCTCATCTGTACAATAATTCAAAAATTAGCCGGGCGTGGTAGCACGCGCCTGTAGTTCCAGCTACTCGGAAGGCTGAGGCGGAAGGATCGCCGGAGCCCAGCAGGTGGAGGCTGCGGTAGCTGGGAGCGGCCACTGCACTCCAGTCTGGTCGACAGAGTGAGACTCCAACTCAAAAAAAAAAAAAAAAAAAAATAGCAAAACTCTAGCAGACATGGAAATAGGAAATAAGAACTTGCTTGAGAAAAAAGATAGAAGTAGATACACTGTCATGCTTTATGCCTTAAATATCTGATAATTATATTTATATTTCATTAATAGACGTCATTTTATAAAATTACTCTTATACTCACAAATAATTTTATAATCAAGTTGCCAATTTCTGATAATAATTACTTGTGTGAATTGTATATGCCTTTACTCTTTGACCCGTACTTGTCCTGCCCGAAGTAATGACATCGCTTTATCACATATCTAATGTCATGCATCAGTCAGTGAACAAAAACATAAAAGTACTATAATAATTTACTTTGTCAGAGGTTATGCTATTGACAGTATGCTATAAAGATGGAAATAGTATCTCATTTCTAGAAGGGAGATGACTTAGAGTTTTATATTTCTGAGATTATGTCATGCTTAGCCTTTCATCCAGTTTTATCTTATGATATTACCCAAAGAAACACAGCTATATCCCACATATCTTGGCAGAATGTTAATGGAAATATTTTTATGATAATATACAGTATCAGATAAATTAAAAAATCAATTTTATTTTTTGTTTAAACATCAAAAATCAGCCGGGCTCGGTGGCTCAGCCTGTAATCCCGCGCCTTGGGAGGCTGAGGTGAGTGGATTGCCTGAGCCCGCGGGTTCGAGACACGCCTGGGCAGGTGAAACCTCATCTCTACAATAAATCAAAAAAAAAAAAAAAAAATAGCCGGGCGTGGTAGCGCACGCCTGTAGTTCCGGCTACTCGGAAGGCTGAGGTGGAAGGATCGCCGGAGCCCAGCAGGTCGAGGGTGCGGTGGCCGAAAGCGGCCACTGCACTCCAGTGTGGGCGCAGGAGTGAGACGTCAACTCAAAAAAAAAAAAAAAAAAATCATAAATTATATTTAAGAGAAACAAACTATGATCATAATAATCAGCATAGATAAAGTCTCAAAGTGTATAGTCTGGCTTTATTGCCATTGTACTGCTTGCATTTTAAAATAATTTTCCAAAATTTTTATGGATAGCTATATCCTGCTTTTTTATTTAATGACCATTACTGAAAGAAGATTTTTTAAAAACATATTTTATTTAGTGCAAAAAATAACAATATGTATATTAGAACAATCTCCAAAGATGTGATTAGAAGACATAATATAAGTTCCTCATTCAAAACTCACTGACTGCTAAATTGTTAATTGAAAGTTTCAGTTTATAAACTGTAAAATGATGATTGTCATAAGATTGATGTGCTGATTAAGTGAAATAGTGCAACACATGTTCAGAAAGTCAAAATTTTTTAGTTAAATTTGACTTTGAATCTAAAATTAACAATAATAAAAATAGCACTAGTATTTACTGGATTTTCTTTCTTTTTAAATATTTTTCTGCTAATTACAAAATTAAGTGTGTTGAAATTCTACTAATGTTGGATTTGTGAATATTTTTTGGAATGAATTATACCGTTTTTCTTTGTTTTCTTTCATGTATATTTTGAGGCTATCTAATTAGGTAAATAACTAATTGCTTTTTAGAAAAAAACAAAACAAAAATAACCTTTTCCCCAGAATCCCTACAGTAGGTCTTGAAATTGATTATTCATATAAAAGTGTTCCTATTTTCTCCATGTCCTTGTCAGCATTTGTTACTGTTTGTCTTTCGACTAACTGACATTACAGCATGTGTGAGGTGATATCTCTTTGTGGTTACTTTTTTGGTTTTTAGATTAGAAAATGCAGTTTATTTAAAAAGCAAATTAAAGAGAGAGAGAAGGAGATTCACCTCCCCAAGGCAGGGAAGGGGGTCAAAGCCAGGAAGCATAGCAACAGCCATAGCTCAAAGAGCACATAGCCACACCAGAGCCCAGTGAGGCAATGACAAAATGACTGCTCATGGTTGAGTCCTTTTAACCATTTCCCTTGGGTGGGGGAAGGTCATTAAGGTTATTGAGTGGTGGTCTGCTCCACGTCATTATGTCATTACAAAGGGGCAGGTAAATGAAGGTACTGACATCAGGTGATAGACAGCAGGCAGATGGGTGCATTAATCACATGATTGCTGCCATGGTGGTGGGCTAGATGTATGACAAGGGGAGGGATTTTCCTCCAAGAGACTTGTCAGACATTTGCAATCCACAGACTCCTTGACCTAAAGGTGATCTACTATCATTTCTATGGCTCTGTCCTTAACTTGCATCTGAGGGAGATTTGTTGAGGGGGTGGGGTAGGCTGCCAGCTCGGCCTGTAACAGAATATCTGAACACTTCCTAAAACCTGCCTATTGGAAATTTATCTATGTATAACCTGTGTTAGATTAAAAGCGTGTCAGGGATAAAGTCTAAGCAAAATGACTATGCTTAGGCAAAAAGACTACGCTATCACTCTAACCTAATTGTCCACATCTTACAACTAAAACTGTAATTTAGCAATTTGTAAAGGTTTTTTGTTTTAAACAAATCTACCTGTTCATAATTGGAAATGAGTAGGAACAAATCATTTCACGTCCACGTTTTCTGTTCACTCTAAAGGGTTTTACACCAAACTGTTACAGAGAAATGGTAAAAAGTTTCATATGTATAACCTATTCAAAAGTAGCTTTTAAGGGTTTTTTCTGCCAAGACATTAAAAAAGCAACAGGGTGCCAACATGTAGGGCTGCAGAACCAGTGGGCCAAAGAGGCATCCCCACTGGCAATCGCAATTAGCGACAAAACTCTAACTGCCCATTAGAAACCTGGTAAGAACACGACCTGCTAAGGGAATGGTGTCTGTTGCTTATGGGTACAGTCTGTGGGGGCACTGAAAGCATGCCCCAAAGAGGCGTAAATCTCCTGGACCTTGTCCACTGAGCAGGCCAGAGTCATTGGAAAGCAGGTACACTCTCTTCTGAAGAGAAGAAAGAACACTTGGCTCACAAATGGTGGCCACTTAAGGAGGCCTGGAAATCTGCTAGAGTGCCTGGCACTAGCTCACTATTACCCCCAATAAACCCTAGGTGAATATGAGGGCACTGGAACCTAAATTAATTTCTTAATTCACACAGGTGTCAGCCTTCTGGTCCTGGCCATCCATGTCGGAATCATATAACCTTATCTTAATCAAAAGTCACTAAAGGTTAATTCAAAATATAAATGTAAAAAGTTATCTCTTTCTGGTTTCAATATGCAATTCCCTGATGACTAGTGATGTTGAGCACTTGTTTTTCATGTATTTGTTGGCCATTCTTTTATCTTTTTTTGAGAAATGCCCATTCATATCCTTTGCCAATTATTTAATTGTGTCATTTGTTTTCTTGTGATTGAGTTGAGTTCCTTCTATATTTTAGATATCAGGTTTTTAGCAGATATATGGTTTGCAACTATTTTCTCCATTCTGTAGGTTCTGGAACTGCAACAAGTGTTCAGGCAGTGGGGAAGAAGAAGCTGCTATTTTGCAGTACCAGCAGTGTGCAGACACCTGACCCAAAGTTCGCAATAGAGTTATTGAAAGCAGGTACACGTATAGCTAAGAATCTCACCATCAGTGCTATGGAAAGCTAAGATAATTTAGCAGAGGGTTCTCTACAATTAATGCAACTTCTAGAATTAGATACTGTGCCTTTATACCATACAACTGTGTATACACCTATAAACCCATTCCTTCAGTAATCAAAAATCCTATCAAAAATACATAAAGTTTAGCTGGGCGTGGTGGCATTCGTCTGTAGTTCCAGTTACTTGGAAGGCTGAGGAAGAAGGAACGCCTGAGCCCAGCAAGTCGAGGCTGTGGTGCAGTGAGCATGCCACTGAGCTCCAGCCTGGGCAGCAGAGTGAGACTCCAACTCAAAAAAAAAAAAAAAAAAGAAGATACATAAATTGGCTTGGCTTATGGTTTTCTATTGTTCTAGTTTATCTAAACTTTATATTTTTATGAAATGGCATTTTCAAATACTATAATAAGTTTGGCCTTATAAGTATATTTGGTCTTATATTCTATTATTTCTAAGGTAAAAGCAACTACACTAACTTTCTTTTAATTAAGATTTATCTGCTACATGATTTTCATCTACTTTTTTCAGTTTTTTTGTGATCTTCAGTTTTAGCTCTGCTCTTATTTTAAAAAGTTGAATATTTTCCCAGCTGATAATATTCATATTTTGATTGTAGTAATTTGTACATCTACATTTTTGTGTGTGATGTACTTGCATTAATTTCAATCTGTTGTATACGTTTTTAAGTTTACAAAGAATTAAATTAAAAGGTGCTAAATATAAGATTCAGTAAAGTTTTTATATACACAGTTGACCCTTAAACAACAAGGGTGTTCGGAGTGTTGACTTCCTTGCAGTCTAAAATTCACTTATAACATTTTACCCTTCCAAAACTTACTAATATGACAAAAGATTGAATCTAGTTTCCTTTTTCTCCACATGGTTATCTAGCTTTTCCAGCACCATTTATAGAATAAATTGCCCTTTCCTCAATGTACACTCTTGACAACTTTGTCAAAAAACTGAGTTGGCTCAAAACAGGAGTTTATTTCTGAGTTCTTTACTCTGTTCCATTAGTCTGTGTGTCTGTTTTCATGCCAGTGCTAGTCTGTTTTGGTTAGTTTAGCTTTGTAGTATATTTTGAATCAGCTTTGTTCTTTCTGCTCAGGATTGCCTTGGCAATTTGAGGTCTTTTGCGGCTCATATAAACTTTCGAATTGTTTTCTATTTCTGTGAAAAATATCATTGATATTTTGATAGGGATTACATTGAATCTATAGATTATTTTCTGTAGTATTGATATTCCAACAATATCAAGAATAATATTTTGGTAATTCTCAGCATTCCTTTTCAAATTGCACATCCTCATTAGAGTAACAGGAAAATTTTCTCACTGATAATCTGATACAGTTTATATTTTTATTGTTACTGAAATATATAAGTGATGATAGAGTGTAAATAATTATACTTGAAAATGTAGAACCTAGATTTGAGTATCCTCTATATATTGTACTGCCTTCACTGTAATATTATTAAAGTTGCCTAATTCTTCTTCAATTCACTCTAGACATCTAAAATATGACAATTTTAGCATACTCAAGAAGTTTGGGAAGGAAAAAGATCAGAGTCTAACACAACAAGGGTTAAGAGAAAATGCTCTTATTTGTTTATTTTTTTCTAGTTAGCCCTTAGTTACACAAGTACTTAAAATATTTCAAATTGTTTCTCCTTTGCCCTTATGATTGTTAAACTAACTATTGAATAAACTATGGTTGAATTGTGAAAAAATTTCAATTAGTTTTACATACAGAATACATTTAATGAATAATAAGAAGAGTTTGCAATGATGAGGATCTGAGACAATTGAAACAGTAGTATTAATATTCTCCCTTTAATGGAAGTAAATCTGCCATGAAAGTATAAAGAGCAGAGAGGTGAGATAAATGATGTTAGAATGTAGGTTTTTTTAAATCTATACTTGTTTCTAATATTAATAAAAACTATAAAAAGGATATAAAATTAAAGGTAATAGATAACTAGGAATTGCAAACTCCCACTTTACATACACAGAAAAATGCATTAAGAAAATGCTATGTAATTTTAACAAAATCATAAAAGACAGCTATTTACATATATAGTTTTACATTCATTTTTGTTTTTAGTTTTATTATTCATTTACTTGAGGATAACAGCAGGGAATAGTAAGACATATGTTTGCATGTTTATACATGTGTGTTTGTGTATCTTTAAATTATAGAATAAAACTGTAGATGAAATTGACCTTCCATTTGACCCAGCAATCTCCCTATCGGGAAAATACCTAAAGGAACTCAAATCATTCTACAAAAAAACACACATGTTTGTTGCAGCTCTATTCACAATAGCAAAAACATGGAACCAACCATGCTGCCCATTGAAGCTGGACTGGATAAGAAAATGTGGTACATATATGCAATGGAATATTATGCAGCCATAAAGAAGGACAAACATATGGACTTCGCAGGAACTTGGATGGATTTAGAGTCTATCATACTCAGTGATCTATCACAGAAACAAAGAACAGAGTATCATATGTTCTCACTCATAAGCGGACCTTGAACAATTATCATAATACTGTAAGAAAGGGATTGACAGTAGTGGGAAACTGCCAGGGGAGGGGTGGGTGTGATTGGCAGTTGAGGGAAACTGCCAGGGGAGGGAGAGGCACACCTCATCAACAAGGGTATCTGCATAATGAAAATTTATGTACCTAATTCTGAATTGTACCCCACATCTTTAAAATAAAACTAACTAAATAAATAAAAATAAAAGAATATAAAAAAGAAAATGCTATGTAATTTTAGCAAAATCAGAAAAGATAACTATTTACATATATGGTTATACATTTATTTTTGTATATAGATTTATTATTCATTTACTTGAGGATAACAGCAGTAAATAGTAAGGTGTATGTCTGCGTGTTTTTACATGTGCATTTAGGTATCTTTAAATTATAGAATAAAGCTGCAAATGAGGTAATCTCAGAATATTTACAAATTCGAGCATATAATACACTATCAAGGAGATGGTAATGTGTTTTAAACTTAGATATTGTTCAGAATAAAATCTGTTAATATAAGATGACAAAAATATAAAATAATAACATGTATTCTAAGCACGTGAACATTTAAAGATTTTTCTCTTTTACTTTAAAAGTCATGATGGACAAAGAAATCAAAACCAAAACTGAAGACAATCTAAAAAATAAAGGTAACATAAACAATGTATGGAAACTTATTGAATATGAGAAAACATACATTTAAATAACATTTATAGACTTAGATTTCTCAAGGTAGAAAAATTTATAGGTTACATTTACTAAATTATCTCTGTATAACGGTATGTATGAATGAACTGTAGCTGCATATATCCAAAGAGATAAATCACAAAAAAAATACTGAAGCAACAATTTGAGTTGCAGAAAATATATAGAGCATGTTTTCCTATATATAATGTTGAAAGCAAGCACAATAAATATTAAGTAATCCATAAGAAGCAATAAAAGATAGGAATAATCAAGATAATAATTGACATAACAATCCAATTTATGGTAATATGTGTGAATAAAAGAAATTAAAATGGATACAAAAAGTTACTGGTGATTTTTAAAATATTTTAATTAGTTTGTGTGTATATATGTGTTTTCTATATTCTTATTCTTAAAACATACATAAACAATGTATGGTCTTGGATATAATACTTTTCAATAATGTGAAATATAGTAACAAAATAAGTATAAACATGTTTAAAGAGATAAAATATATGTTCATAAATAAAGGCAAGGACAGGAACCAAACATCCCAATATCTAAATAAAGAAAAGAAGTCATCAAACCAACATATAAGTCTCTCGACCATAAATAAGAACAAAAATTTATGCTATCAGAATCTAAAACATATTGCTAAAATGTTGCTCAAAAAATAGTCCTAAATAATTACATCATTTAAAATGAAGGATAAAGATAAATTATTAAGGCTTGACTGAAGAAATTTAAATTAACTGAAACAACATTTCTAGTCTCAGTTTCAACATGTCATGTATTCCCGAAAAGAAGAGGAAATTGATCAAACTGTAAAATGAGTGACTTTTCTTACATCCATCAGAGTACTGAATCACAGAGCAAACAGCTAGTTCTGAAACTTGAGAGACAGGAGAATGCATAGAATCACAGTCAAGATCTGTTTGCCTGGAGCAGAAACACTGTAGAAAGTAACTGGTAGGAACACTTAAATGGGAATTGTGAACATGATGGAGGCTGAGTGTGGACTAGCTTGAGTTACAAACTCTTGGGAGCTAGTTACATCATAGGGAGGCTCCTATACTTTTGAGGGTTTAACCTCTAGAAGTTCCACTAGGTTCTCATATGAAAATCGAAGAAATATTTACTCTTTCTATAATAGAGGGAGGAGAAGGTGATCTTTTTTAATTACACCACGAGGTTCTCCAGTTCTGTATTAAAAAGGCCCACATCAAGAGAAACTACTTTTCAAGACCTAGAGGAGGCAAGAACAGTAAGAGAACTCTATCTTCCTCTATCCTTTCTGTCTCTTGCTAGGAGGGGCGGGGGGGGGGGGGGGGGAAGGCCAAAAAATTTTTTTGAAAAAAAAGCCAAGGCTTTTTAAAAAAAACCCAAAATTAAAATAAAAGGTTTCAAAATTCTTAAAATCCCCAAAACCTTAAA
>CAUYQG010061189.1:0-40353 GCA_963574415.1 Tarsius wallacei | reverse complement strand
TTGGGAGGCTGAGGTGAGTGGATTGCCTGAGCCCGCGGGTTCGAGACCCGCCTGGGCAAGCGAGACCTCATCTCTACAATAAATCAAAAAATTAGCCGGGCGTGGTGGCGCACGCCTGTAGTTCCAGCTACTTGGAAGGCTGAGGCGGAAGGATCGCAGAGCCCAGCAGGTCGAGGCTGTGGTGGCCGGGAGCGGCCACTGCACTCCAGTCTGGGCGACAGAGTGAGACTCCAACTCAAAAAAAAAAAAAAAAAAAAAATTTGAACTGCACATAATCATGGGACATATACTAAAAAGCAATTGTTTATCTTTTATTCAAACTTAATTGCATATCCTGTATTTTTATATGCTAATCCTGGCGACTCTAATACAAAGTAGTACCTGAGTAATATAATGATTGGCTTTAATATGATATTGGCTTTCAGTGTGTGGTCTGTGCAGCGTATCGATAACAGAAAGTAATAGTAATTGATAACACATTATTTGTCAGCGTCAGTTTGATTGTAATTTATAATTTTAATTTTATATTGCACCAAATATTGAGATATTATTGTGAAGTAGAATGACAAATTTACTTGACTTTTAAAAAACAAAATGTGAAGCCTCAAGGAGATTTCACAAGCAATTCCTACACAGCCCAAGAATCTCTTTGTGCTCTGGTCATGGTACCTGAGAATAACTGGTTTGCAGGTGCCTCCAAAGTGCAAAGCACAGAGAGCTGGTCTGAGTCGAGTCTACGTCTGCATAGGCATGCAAGCCCCGGGTCCAAGCTGTAGTGTATCCTCTTTCAATGAGAGCATCATTTGATAAGGAATATAAGAAAGTTATTTTTCTTAAAGAAGAGGAAATTACTTTCCGGAATTTTCAGTCATCTATTAAGCACATAAAATAAAAACAGGAGAGCTTTTCAAAGATGTTTCATTCTATGCCCACAGTGCAGTAATTTTAGCATTTTAGAGCTGGAGGCACTATAAAGAATTGTCTTCTTTGTGTCCATTAGAGGGGAGGTCGTGGCTAAGATCACTGTGGAAAAAATAAACAAATAAGCAAAAACTAGGGTGTCATTCACACAAAAAAGATAATTTTAGAAATGTTGGTTGAGAGTTTATTTAACTTGTCCAAAGCAAGCCAAGTCGAAGGGCAGTCTACCTCCTCAAGATTGAATGGTAAAGTGAGCTCATTCCATAGGAAGCACAGAAACACTTTTGCAATAATTTAGAGTTCCATTTTTGGTAGCTCTGAATGTGCGATAAAATGGTTTTGTAAAAGAACAGAGAGCAGTTAAAGAAGGACAGATATAGCTATCTTGCATTTTCAATAATTGTTTGTAGACTAAAGAACAGGATGGCATTAATTAAACTGAATTAGTGCGGAGCTGCCTCATTTTTCCTTTTCAAAGGCTTTGTGTTGCGTTCAGTTTTCGTGGAATTAGCATCATTAAAAAAAGGAGAACAGAGTCTTCCAAGAAAAGATCACACTTTTTCAGACCTGTAATTTAAGTTTTGCTGTTCCCATTTAAGTGTAGCCATAATTCTTGCTTCCTTTGTGTTTCGTATTGTGTGTTTATTCAGTTATATTTTTAGACACTCTAATTCCACAGCGCACTCCTGTCTGACTGTCAGCAGAAGGCTGAGAAGCAGGCACAGGCACAGAGTTTGTCTGAGTGCTTCATCTGGCAAGGCTCTCTCAAGACCACTTTCTCCATCCTAAAGCGCAGTATCATATTGGAAAAGTGTGTTTTGCTACAGTGGACCCTGCCTTGAAGCATAGGGAGCCACTCATCTTGTTCCTGCCACCCATTTCTTCTCCTCAAAGACCAAACTCTATTGCCACAAATATAATACTCAGCATCTACTTAATCATAAGATATCTGACTGAAATGGGCATGGGCAGTCACCGACCTGTTACTTAAGCAGGGTTTGAAGAAGAGAGACACAAATTAAGAAATGGCTGTGGCAGATCAACATATGAGAGAAAGAAAAATGCAAAACAGAGTTTAGAAAGGCAAGAAAAAAGAACCACTTAGCTACCAGGATATTTACAGCCACACATTGGGCTCACATTGTTTAGATACTGAATTCATGACTGTCCCAAAGTCTCTTTATTGAAAAGGATATTTTATTTTTATTTTTATCTACTTATTTATTTTTGAGTCAGAATCTCACTCTGTTCCCCAGGTTGAAGTGCAGTGGCATGATCACAGCACACTGCAACCTCGACCTTCTGGGCTCAGTGATCCTTCCACCTCAGCTTCCTGAGAAGCTGGGACTACAGGCATATGCCACCATGCCCAGCTAATTTTTTTATTTTTTGTAAAGACGAGATCTTGCTATGTTGCCTTAGCTAGTCTTAAATTCCTGGCCTCAAGTGATCAGGGTGTCCCAAAGTGCTGAGATTACAAGAATGAGCTACTAGCCAGGCTCGATGGCTCAGCCTGTAATCCTGCACTTTGGGAGGCTGAGGTGAGTGGATTCCCTGAGCCCGTGGGTTCGAGACCCGCCTGGGCAACTTGGCGAGACCTCATCTCTACAATAAATCAAAAATTAGCCGGGTGTGGTAATACGTGCTTGTAGTTCCAGCTACTTGGAAGGCTGAGGCAGAAGGATCACCGGAGCCCAGCAGGCCGAGGCTGCGGTGGCTGGAAGCGGCCACTGCACTCCAGTCTGGGCGACAGAGTGAGACTCCAACTCAAAAACAAACAAACAAAAAAAAAACACAAGAATGAGCTACTGAGCTCGACCAAAAAGGAAAAACTCTTAATTATCTGATATAGGCAGAAATTTTCTACTGAAATCAAAAGCAAAATAGAAAGAAACTTAGAGTAGAACGTAAGAGTTTTTTTGGTTTATTTTGTTGTTGTTTATTTATTTTTAAGACATGTTGTGCACCCTAATTCTCCCTGGGTATCATAATCTTTACCAGCTGGTCTCAGGCTCAAACACAATGGCAGCTCTTGTCCCTGGGAGCATTCTGGCATCTGAGATGTGTATAGCCAAATTCCAATTACTGGGGCAAACAATTATAATGCCCAAATGCTTATAAAGAAGAACAAATATATTAGAGCACATTGTATACCTGCAGTTTATGTTTGAATCATACATTGTTTTTCAAAAAATGCAAATACAGATTGAGTATTCCTTATCTGAAATCCAAAATCTGAAATGCTCCAGAATCTTTTTGAGTACTGACATGACACCACAAGTGGAGAATTCCATACCTGACCTCATGTGACAGGTCATAGTCAAAACGCAGGCGCATAACACATTGTGTATTCAGTGTCTCTAAAAGAAAAATAAAATTACCTTCAGGCTATGTGTATAAGGTGACCATGAAACATAAATGAATTTCATGTTTAGACTCAAGTCCTATCCCCAAGATATCTCATTATGTATATGCAAATATTCCAAAATTCAAAACACTTCTGGTCCCAAACATTTCAGAAAAGGGATACTCAACCTGTAGCTCTAAAAAGCCAACAATATGAACAGTCATCTCTCAACTCCCAGTTCTATTTCTCATTAGCACCCACCTCAACTCTCCCAGCTACTCCCTTGATGTTCAATAAATAGGAATCAAGCAACTACCTGACTTTGGGGATACAGTAGTCAACAACATAGGTAAAAATCCATGTCATTTGGGGTTCACTGTCTAAGGTGGGAGATGGGTAATAGATGCAAAAAATACATAAAATATACAGCATGTTAGATAGAGATGAGTACTAAGGAGGACAGATCAACAGGGGAGGGCATATGAAGTATCAGGGCTGGGGCTGATACTTTGCAGAAGGCACCTGGGAAGGGATCCTTGAGAGGGTGACTTGTGCAGATGGATGAAGGAAGGTGTGAGTCAGGAGAACATCTTAGGCAGCAACAGGAGCAGGTGGGAAGGCTTTATGGAGATGAGGTATGCTTATGGTTGGCCAGAGAGAAAGAATGGTAAAACACAAAGGGAAATGTGTGGGTGGCAGAGTCTGTCCAAGATTTCATGAGAGATCAGATGGTGCATGGCTTTGAGAGTCACAGTCAAGTCTTTGGATTTTACCTTGAGAAGATGTGGAGCCACTAGAGGGTATAAGTTGAGATGATTCATGGTATGTCTTTAACATTTTAGCTGATAGGATGAAAAGAAGCCATCAATGGCAGGGGTAGAAGCAGAGAGACCACTTAGGAGATGCTTGGGATAGTTCAAGGGAGACATGATGGTGGTCAAAACCAGATAACATCAGGGTGTTGGTGAGAAGTCATCCAATTCTGGTTATATCTTGATGGATTTCCTGACAGACTAGATGAGGACTATAGGAGAAAGAGCTAACCTGAGTATCATAGGCAGATGTGTGGCTGGGCAACTGGAAGAACAGAACAGAGTAGGCATTAACAGATGACTGGGAGTTGCCCACTTGAGAATGAGAGCAAGATTTCAATTTGGATGTCTTCAAACTGTACATGAGAAATCTACATGAAAAGGTCATACAGGAGTTGATTATATATTTCTGGAGTTCAGGAGAGGGGTCTGTCTGCAGTCATCAGTATATAGGTAGTATTTAAAACCACAAGGCTAAATGACACAATTAGGACGTAAGTATAGATAGAGAGAAAAAAGGTGTGAGGACTGGGCACCCAACATTTCTGTTAAGAGAGATAGGAGTTAACAGGAATAGGAGGAACCAAGGAAGCAGAGAAAGGCCATCCAGAAGTTCAGGAGGCAAATAAAGAGAGAGCAAAGAAAATATTTCAAGGAAGAAAAGCAGTTCACTGTGTCAAATGGTTTTGATAGGTCAAGTTAAACAAGGAGTGGGAACTGACTGTTGGATTTAACAGTGTGGAGGTCATTGGTGACTTTCATAACTATGGTTGTGAGGTAGTGATTGGAGTGGACTCAGGACAAATGGTAGAAAAGAAAGAAGAAACATGATTATAGACAATTCTTTCAAGGAATTTTGTGGCAAGAAAAGAAGAATATAATGGTAACTGGATGATGACGAGAGGTTTTTTTTTTTTTTTTTGAGTTGGAGTCTCACTCTGTCGCCCAGACTGGAGTGCAGTGGTTGTTCCCGGCCACTGCGGCCTCGACCTGCTGGGTGCCGGCGATCCTTCCGCCTCAGCCTTCCGAGTAGCTGGAACTACAGGCATGCACTACCATGCCTGGCTGATTTTTTTGTTTATTGTAGAGATGAGGTCTCGCCAATTTGCCCAAGCGGGTCTCTAACCCGCGGGCTCAAGCAATCCACTCACCTCAGCCTCCCAAAGCATGGGATTACAGGGCTGAGCTACCGGGCCCGGCTGATGACAAGAGTTTTAAGAAACATTTTTCTATTTATTTTGTTTAAATAAGAAAACCAATAACATATTTGCTTGCTAATTGGAATGAGTCCAGTAGAAAAAGAGAGAAAGAGGTTGATACTTCAAAAGGTGGAAGCGACATTGCTGGAACACAAAACTCAGTGGGTAAAGAGAGGTAGTGAGAATCTGTGGACATCTTCTTCTGAATCTTTCTGTTTTTTTCAGTGAAGTAGGAAGCAGAAATCAATGTTGTAAGCTGAGAGTGAGGATAGGAATGGAGATGTTGAAAGTTAAGGAATAAGAGTCATTGAGGAGAATGGAAAAAGATAAGGTCCAGAGAAATTTAGTATGCTTATCAGTCAGAATTAAAGACTTATTTGAAATTAGTAATCCAACTTTCAGATGAAATCGTTCAGCATGATCTTGTTTATCTATTTGTTTTCTTGCTTTTTGTTTGTTTTTTCCAGCCACATTCAGCAGAGCAAGTTCAAACATGGGGTAGGTGAATAGTTGGATTTAAGTGTTTGATTTGGCATATGAATCCAAGGAAATGAGGAAGAGGCAAGATAACTGAGGGCATAGGTCAGGGACCAAAGAATTAGTAGAGCAGGAGAAGGCTGAAAAAACAGTTCATGGGAGCTAGGAAGAACAATGAAAGGAGATAGGGTCAATGGGTGAAAGGTTCTGTTTAGGTAGGATTACTATTGACTTTGGAAGCCAGGAAAAAAATAGGAGAAAGTGGTCTAGGGTGGGATATTTGAAGGGTAACAAGAGACAAAGAGGAATGGGAGATGAATTTCAGAAAAGACAATGGACTAGAACTAGGTGATAACCAATGACCAAGGGTCCTAGACTTCTCAGAGTGACTCACAGAAGCAGAAATGAGGGATATGGTAAGATTTGGACTGATAGTTCCAAGGAAAAGACTGGTTGAAAGGGTTTGAATAATGAAAGCAAAGTGGTGAGGTCTTGCCTGCCAGGACAAGAAAAGTTCTGTAGGTCCCTCCCCCACTGACTGCTGGAGACACAAACCTTGCCCTACAGGAGTCTTGCCCTACAGGGGTCTTGCCCTGTCTTGAACCAGGACAGTAATGGTCTGCAGAGGGAGGGGTCATACTCTGAGCTCTTTCTGAAATTAATTCTGATATATCTAAATTATATACATATCCTATTTCCTGTTTTATCCAATATTGGCATTATCCACTGACTTGCAGACAGCCTTTCAAACACTCATATCCTAGTAGAATCACAGCTTTGGAGAAGAACTAAGAACACGAAACCATGCCCTCAATAGAATAACAGTTTTGGCCACCTGCTTTTTGAATATAGAGTTGTGTAGGAAATTCAGGGGTTTCACTGTTTTTGTATGGATTCTCAAGTAGTTCTGTTTTCAGTCTGCATCTCATCTTCAGCCTTGAGCATCTTTGAACCTCAAAGTTTAGAGTCTTTTCAGGGTTGACAGGACAAGTTGACTTCTTTTCCTTCAGTGTTCCATTTGGTAAGCACTTAAAACTGCTCAGGAAGGTAACAGTCCTTCAGAGCTTTCTATCTCTTGAATACTTGTGGAAATTTTTGCTATTGATCTTTTGAGTAGATTCATCTATTAATTGTTCATTTATTATCATTTTGGTTCAATTTTGAGAAGATAAGGAAAAGGATATTAGTGATTACTCCACCCTATTTAAGCCTGGCCATATATTTGTGTCTGAAATTTTTTAAAAAGAGTATACTGTATATGATAGATATTTCAGACTCTTGAAGACTGTACTTGGGGGAAGCTAAAAAAGGAGAGGGGCAGTAATTTTCCTGAATTCCGCAGAACTTTTCAATCCCTCTTTACCCCACTTTGTTCTAAACATAACTATGGCAAGAATATATAATAAGAGCCTCATTTTTTATGAGCCTTCTCTTTTAGATTTTCATTTTGGTTTGAAAGTTGCTCTCTTTTAATTCTATGTTGCAGAATTAATGAAGACATGAAGAAATCAAACAAGTGGCAATGCAACAGAATTTAGTAAAAGCATCGTTTTGTTTCTGTACTTGAGTAATAAAAGTGTCCTTGCATGAGATTTTTCTGCTTACGTTGTGCAATGGACTGAATGTTTGTTCCTTGAAAACTAATATATTGCAATACTGATCTCCAAAGTAATGGCATTAGAAGGTGGGTCTTTGGGAGGTGATGAGGTCATGAGAGCAGAGCCTTCATGAATGGAAATGTGCCTTGATGAAACAGACCCCAGAAAGATTCCTCCTCTACCATATGAGATTACAATGAAAAGATGACTGTCTATGAACCAGGGAGTGAGCCTCATTAGACACTGAATCTGCCAATCCCTTGATCTTGGACTTTCCAGCCTCCAGAGCCATGAGAAATGAATTTCTGTTGTTTATAAGCCAGCCAGTCTATGGCATTTTGTTACAACAGCTGGAACAGACATTGGTAGGGTAAGTCTGAAAAGGAAGAAGATTTCTGAAGGTCATAATACTATAAATTATGTAAAGTTTTCTGTTTTGTAAAGAAAAGCTCAGGATAAAAGATGGTTTACATTCGTATGCTGCAATAAGGGTCAGTTTACACATAGTAGGGGCTCAATTGATATCCTTTGAACTGGAGGGAATTGGATTTCATTATTGTGAGTCTAGCTTAAAGATGCTGATGTCATTTAAGGCTTATGGCTTCTTTGAAAATGAAGGGACCATAATATCTCTAATATGTCCAATAGTTTGTTATTTTAGATATTGAAATCTCCCCATTCCATATGTATTTGTTGATGCCTCTCTGCAAAGAGCTGTGTGAGGAACTGTGGAAAATCAAAGATAAGTCAAGAGCAGATTAATAAGATCTAGTATCTCGGGCATCATACATAATTTATATGTCCTTTTTAGGCTTATTAAAAAGCAGAAAATGTTACAGAGGGAAGGTTTAGATTTGATGCTGGTTAGAGGTGAGATGGCACATGTCTTAGCTGAAAGACCGTGGTTTTCCCTTTAGCAGTCATTCATTATGAATGCATGTGCTGACTCATGGTGTAGGACTTTGGTTTGGCTTTTCTCTATTTGCCCCACAACATCTGAACTACCCATCATCACATTATATCTTTATGTTCTCATGGGCCTGTCTTTGTTTGGTGTGATTTCAGGAATGCATTAGCGTGGTCACAAGACAAGTGGCTCAGGTGACTTTTTATAATTATGGTGTAACCTCATTCAAGAGTTCTTTAAAAGAAAGGTCATTAAGTTCCATTTTGTAATAATTCACATTTAACCACTCATTTAAATGATAATTACAAAGGCACTGTACATTAAAGTCTGAAGTAACAATGCATTCACTTTGAATTAATAAAAATTATCGCTCATAATCCACAAGGCTTGTTTCATCATGTACCTGTCCTCTTTTATATTTAGGTAATTTTTCCAACAATTTCTCTTGTTTTCCAACTTGTTGATATTTTCAAACTTGCTTACTTATCAGTAAGATGTATGAAGTTTTAAATTTAAAATCAAAGTTAAAATGTAATAAAAAAAATTTACAGTTTTGTTTACCTCTTGCAAACAAACTTTTAAGATATTTAATGTAGATTTTCCATATACATAAAAATAATGGACTGTAAAATCTATTTTCCAGTGAATCCCAGATATTGTTTCTTTTTCCTTGAAAAACTTTGTATAGATGTACAATAATAATTGTATTGACGTATTTTATAAATGCTTTTCAGTTAACATTGGATGAAAACAATGGATAGCATCAATGCTAACCATTAAAATGAACCCACACATTACAGTTTGGTCAACATAGACAAGCTTTTAGAAATGAAATATGTGAAAATCAAATAAAAATACTAGCTGAATTTGTGAAAATATTTATGGATTTTCAAGGTTAGGTTAGTCTCCAAAATGACATCAACAGCCCAAGCTTTGCCTTATCTTCCTGTTCTGCCATCTTTACCATGTGGCTGTTAACCTTATAGTCATATGATGGCTGCTGCACTTCCATACATCACATCCACAATCAAAGGAAAAAGAAAAGGGCAAAGGAGTAAAGGTTAAACGACTGAGGGAAACATGCTGAGTCTGACTTTCTTAGTAAACTTAATGAGCTAGAGGATTAACCCATTAATTTTTATTTATATATTATTTATTACATCTTTCTTGTTGGGTAGACTGCTTCTAATGAGTACTCATAGTTATATAGCAATCTGGAGATGTGAGCAAAGGGAAGGAAAAAGGTGAAGTGAATGGTTTGGGGAGAAAGGGCACAGTATGTAGCATAGTCAGCCTCAGTACAACTTTCACAATCATGACAAGCACTTATTCATAGGCAAGACTTGAGTACCAACTTTGATGATCCAGTTTCCCAGGATAATTGTGTGCATGTGTGTGTGTTTCTGGAAAAAGCACAAGTTGGTGACTAGATAGAAATGCATATATACGAGAGATATAGCAGTATACATGTATATGTGAGGGGAAGCCCGTGAAAGATGACCAGTTTGGTGACTTGGAGGAATTATAGACATGAGGGATACAGCAGTACAGTGCTTTATTTCAAGTTAAAATGAGTTGAAATCTTAGCTCTAACAGCCCCTTACTTGTCCTTGGCTGAGCTACCTAATTTCTTAGCCATAGTTTCCTGCTTTGTAGAATGATGATGATATTTGCTACCCCAGAGATTAGTCCTGCTGTAATATTAATATTCTAATATTAGTTTATATTATAAAATAATATTACAACACCTAAGGCAGACATCATTTAACAGATGCTACTGTAGAGAAAGTATCAGAATTATCTTTAACAGAAGATACATAAATTTAAATACTAAATTTATTTAGTATCCTTTTAGTTTTTAGGTAGGTTTAGCAAAATATATAAGTGACAATCTCTGCTTTCAAGGGCCTTGAAATCTATTTAGTAGGCAAGACTGGCATATACAGAAAGGAGAATGAGACACAGAATACAATCCTGAGTCAAATGCAAGGTCGAAGTAACCATATTTGCTTGTAATTATAGAGGCACTTTCTTCTTTTCCTCCGTCCCGTGTTTCTCCCTCTCTTCTTTTTTTTTTGTTTCTCTTTCTCTCTGTTCTCCGATTTCAGACAAGTAAGACTGGAGATACTGAAGTATCCCTTTAAGCTGGTGTATGTGTGAGAGTAAAGGGGTGGACATTCATTAATTCATAAATGTATTCAAAGCATCTTATGCCTGAGAAGAAATCCATACACATTATTTTAAAATGCTGAAAAATTGGAAGCAAAATGGAAGTGAAAATATATGATTACTCTGTTTCATATAATGACTGAAAACAATATATTTTTGAGCTGAACACATGAAGGCAGTTTTTAGAAAAATGTCTATGGGAAACAAGTAGCTATTCGAAGCAGCCCCTCAAAAAGAACTATTTAGAAATGGCAGTGCAGAAATATAAAGACTAATTGTCCATGTTCACTGAAAATAGAGTCTCAAAATAGCTGAAGAGGATTTGTTTGAATGGCACATTTAAAAAAAAAAAACAACATAGTACCAGGAACTCATGTGACTATATATAGAAAGTGAACACTAACATTCTTTATGAAATCATGCTTAATGGTATGTTTACAATTTTTGAATGTACTATTATTTTCAGATTCAAATGGAAAAAAAAGATTCTTGGGAGACTGTCAACAAATTTTGGAGGGCAGTTCGGTTTATATCTACATAAGAGCACAAAGCAGAAACGAGCTCTATTCCTCTTATACACCTTATCCGCGTAGACTCTTCAAGCATCATAATATCGACATGGGATGAGCTTGTATTCAGTCTTAGAAAATCAGACTTTACTGAGGAAATGAAGGAAAGAAATATTGTAGGAGACATGTAAACAAATAATTTTGCCTAGAAGCTTTTCTAGGCATGCTCCGGGGGCCAGTGTGCCTATTTACAGATGACGATCATAGTTTCTGCAGGGTCATTGCATGCAATTTGAATAAATTCAAGGATGCACTCAAACTAACTTTTGAGTATGCGAAAAAGAAATGTGCACAATGCTCTAGACGGCTAAAAAGACACCATGGAGAGTCACTGTCAAAACACAAAGTTTGTCCTTAGACTGTGCCTCAAAAGAAAATGAGACGTTTTTCTGAGTGAATTTACTTCATCACTATCAAAGGTTTTAGGTCCATAGTTCTGTATGCAGGCTGCAGATACTAATCACAAAAGCAGATACAAGACAATGTCTATGTTGTCTGTACATGTAACTTTTTTTTCCCCATATTTACGACAATGCCTCTGGGGGAAGAATCTTGAGAAATATTTTAAAATCCTTTACTTGTATGATGTTTATATACAAGTTGGACATTGGGGGAGAAAATAAAATATCACTAGGAACATTTTAAGGCTCCCAAATGAGAGAATTTGGAATGAGGCTAGCCATTGCTTTTTGAAGTATTTTTTTTTCTTTGATGTTAGAGGGATATGCTGCATATTTGGATCTACAGCTTGAAATAATTTTGTGATCGTGTAGGTGAATAGAGCTATTCAATATTTTTTAGAAAAAAATATTTTCAAGAAAGTTTTTATGGAGAATTGCAGTGGGAAGAATGGAAAATGATGGCCTTTTGAAAGTTAGAAAAATCCATTTTTTATGCAAGAGATTTTTAATATAATTGTCTCACTGATCTATTGATACACTTGTAAAATGATTCTTATTAACTTGCCTAGATTATAATTATATTAGGACTGGGAAGCCCCTCCTCCCCAAAAGGCTCTTGAAAATTTGAAACATTTTAAACAGTATTTTCTTTATGAAAATTTCTAGGGTTCTTCATAGATTCTTTTCATATATTTTGGACTTATAAAAAAATATAAGTCCAAAATATAAAAAATGCATAATGATACTATCTAATAAAGATAAATGCTTGTTTCTCCTATTCAAATCATATACATAGCCCCATATAGTTATTCCAAGGATAAAAGGAGAAAGTCACTAATTATCTAAGCAAAATATAAGTATATTGATTACTTTGACTCAGTAATTCCATTTCTAGAAATTCCACTTTCAGAAATTATTCATGGTTTGTCTGAAAAATATAGGCCCCAGGATATTTGCTGAAGTATCACTTATAAAAATGAAGGATGGGGAACAATTTATATGCTCAACCATAGTGGATTGACAAAATTAATTCTGACATATTTATGTAATAAATTATGATATAGAAATGATTTATTCACATAGAAAAGTATTCATGCTACTGAGAGGAAAAAGCAGTATTTGAAACATATTTTGCAAGTTTATTTGCAAACATAAGCACAGAAAATAATTTGGATGATTTATATAAAACTATGGACAGTAACTATTTTAGGATGAAGGGATTATGAGCATGTGAAGTATTTTTTTTTTCTTTTGGCTTATTTTTATATTCTAATTTCTATAAAGTGAAAATGTAAGATATTTTATGAAGAAGTTTCCAGTCAAAATAGTTTACCCTTCCTTTAGGTTGGGACTAATAAAATGAAAACATAAAGAGAAATTGAACAAGACATAACTGCTTTACATACATGATAAAAATACCAGTTGACTGCAAAATGCTAGCAACTCAAGTTGGCATTGTGGACATGCTAAATATGGTAATTCAGAAGAAGGGTGGACCCAAAGAGAAAGTGTGGGATGCATTAAATAGCTAGAAAGAGAAAATAACAAGCCCATTAGCAAATTTAATTAGTTATCAGTTAAGGAAAATAACAGAATGAAAAGACAGAATTAAGTTCTAGACAACAATACTTATCTGAATTGCTCACAAGTGTGATAAAATAATACTAAGGTCTTTTTCTTATATGCAAGAAAGATACTAGTGCCAAAAAGCTCATAGCCTTGCTAAGCCTGTAGCTTCTGAATCAATAGAGGAAAATTTAAAAGTATTATGGAAAGCAATCAATCTGACAGAAGTGAGGAAGGCAGAATAATAAAAACCAGAAAAAAAGCATAATAAAGAGAAAACCAATAAAAATATACCAGTATTTAAAATAAAGATGGACCATGTTAAGACAAAGGAAATCATCCACCAAAATCTAAAAAATCAAAAACTTTTGTTCATTTGACCCATATTTCAAAAGGAACTAAATTTAAAAATTACAGAACTTAGGGCAACTTTTAAATGTGTAAGTTATATGTTTTACCATTCAAGTTGAGAACCAAATCAGGAACACACTCCTATTTACAACACACACAACACACACACACACACACACACACACATATAACCAAAGAGATGAAAAACCTCTTCAACAAGAACTACAAAACACTACTGAAAGAAATTAAAGATGACAAACAAATGGAAAAACATTCCATGCTTACGGATCAGAAGACTCAATATTGTAAAGATGTCTATACTACCTAAAGCAGTCTACATATTCACCACAATTCCTATCAAATTACCAGCATCATTTTTCATATATCAAGAAAAAACAATATATTCATATGGAAGCAAAAAGCCTGAGTAGCCAAAGCAACCTAAGCAAAAAGAACAAAGCTGGAGGCATCACATTACCAGATTTCAGACTTTACTACAGGGCAACAGTACCCAAAACAGCATGGTACTGGTACAAAAATAAACACATACACGAATGGAACAGAACTGAGACTCCAGAAATAAAATTGCTGGCATACAACCACTTCATCTTAGAAATAGCTGACAAAAACAAACTCTGGGGAAAGGACACCCTATTTAGCAAATAATGTTGGGAAAATTGGCTAAACATATGCAAAGGAATGAAGCTGGACCCCTTCCTATCACCACATAAACTGCTTAACACAAGATGGATTAATGACTTTTAAATGTAAGATCACAAACTAAAAATTCTAGAAGAAAGCATAGGAAACACTCTTCTGGACATTAGCCTAGGCAATGAATTCATGACCAAGATCTCAAAAGCAAAAGCAGCAAAAGACAAAATTGACAAATGGGACCGTGTCAAAGAAACCATCAACCAAATTAACAGACAACCTAAAAGATGGGAGAAAATATTTGCAAACTATGCATCTGACAAAGGTCTACTATCCAGAATCTACAAACAACTCAAATCAATCAACAGGAGAAAAATGAATAACCTTATTAAAAAGTGATCAAAGGACATGAATAGACACTTCTCAAAGGAAGACACACAAGCAGCTGACAAATATATGAAAAAATATTCAACATCACTAATCATCAAAGAAATGCAAATCAAAACCACAATGAGATACCATCTCACACCAGTCAAAATGACTTGTATTAAAAAGTCAAAAAATAACAGATGCTATCCAGGATGTGGAGAAAAAGGAATTCTCTTACACTGTTGGTGGGCATGCAAGCTAGTTAAACCTCTGTGGAATGCTGTTTGGAGATTTGTCAAAGAACTAAAAATGGTCTTACTGCTTGACCCAGCGATCCCACTACTGAGTATATACCCAAAGTAGCACAAGTCACTCTACCAAAAGGATACCTGCATGTGCATGTTTATTGCAGGACTATCCACAATAGCAAAAACATGAAACCAACCTAGGTACCCATCAATAGTGGAATGGTGGAATGGATAAGGAAAATGTGGTATATATACTCCATGGAATACCATGCAGCCATAAAAATAACAAAATCATGTCCTTTGCAGCAACATGGATGCAGATAGAGACCACCATACTGAGTGAATTATCACAGAAACAGAAAACTGAATGCCACATGTTCTCCCTAATAAACAAAAGCTAAACACTGCATGCACAAGGATGGGAACAACAGACTCTGGGACAATCTTAAATAGGGAAGAGAGAGAGGGGGGATAAGGGCTGAAAACTACGCACTGAGTACAATGTCCACCACCAGAGTGACAGGCTCATTAGAAGCCCAAGTCTCACCATCACACAATATTTCTATTAACAAACCTACACATATGCACCCTGAATCAAAATAAGAAATAAATCAATAAAATAAAACAATTATAAGCTATATATTTAGTATAGTAATCAAAAGTAATTAATCAAGCAGAACAAAAACTACTAAGGTTATAGGAAATTTGAATGATGCTATTAAAGAGTTTTGTCTAGACAATCAGAGAATTCACATTGTTTTTAAGCACACACAGAACATTCATGGAAAATAACATGTTTGTAGCTTACACGGTATCAAATAATTTCAAAGTATTGACATATTAGACCACTTTCCCTGACTGCATAGATATTGAATTAGAAACTAACAATAAAAAGACAATGAAAGCAAATAAGCAGTTGGGAAACAAGAACACGGTTCTAAAATAAAATTTCAGTTACTAAGAAAATCAAAAAGGTAATTCAAAGCTTTGAGAATCTAATGACAAATTATATGACATACATCACAACATGTGGCATGTTAGGTAAAATAATTGAAAAATGTGGCCTAAAAGGCACTCATTAAAAAAAAAAACTAGTAAAGCTAATACAATTAAAGATGCAAAGAAAAGATGAGTAGAGTGAAACAAATAAAAAACAGAAATATATATATATACATATATATATAAAGATGAAAGTTCATAATTTTTTATTCTAACAAAATTTAGGGAGAAAACACAAAACAAAAGATAGAAGTGTCTAAGTACCAAGCAAGTGCATGAGATGGAATGTTTCATGTTGATGCATTTGTCCATCCCTGCTCTGCTAAGTGGACTGAGTGCTCTGAATGGGTATTAGTGTTTTTACGAAAGAGGCCCCAGAAAGCTCCTTCCTCACCCCTTCCACCATGTAAGGACACAGTGAGAAGGCGCTGTCTATGAACCAGGAAGCAGGTCCTCACTAGACACAGAATCTACCACACCTTGATCTTGTACTTCCAACCTCCAGAATGTTGAGCAATACATTTATGCATAGAGATGATGGGTCAATGAGCTCTGTGCTCTGTGATTTTTTTGGGTGCACACTCCAGGCCATGCCAAAGTGGTTAAACCACTATGCCTTTTTTTCCCCCTATACATCCTCTAGAAATGCTTCTTCCTGTTGTCCTATCTCCTTCCTCCTTCAGGAAGCCTTTAGCTGCCTGACTAATAGTACACTGCTGTTCCTCTCTATTACAGGACTCAAACTGAGGGACAGTTTCTGACACTGGGTCCTAGGTCTTGCAGGATGGATTTGTGTTGTCTGTCCTATTCCCAGAGAACCTGGACATGTAAAAATTAAATGCACGCCCTTGGATTGATACGTCTCACTTCTCCAACACTATCAGTGTCCTCTTTCAGGAATGTTGTTCTCAACCTTTTCAAAAGCTGCTGTTCATGATCTGCTATTGTATGAAGGTTGTTGGAAAAGTGTCTGATTTATTTATGGCCAAATCTAATGTGCTGAACAAAAAAGATACCATCATACATGGATTAAAACACAGACACTTCTCTCTGCAGTGCAGTAATGCCAGAGTGAGCATTCTTATCACAGTTAAGGCTCTGCTCCCTGAAGCCATGGAGAAACTTCATTTCCTAGGCTGGTCATCATCTGCCTGATGAAGTCTGGATACCTCCATGTTCCATCCTGCTGGAAGGGGAGATGAGTACAACCATAACACGTGCATGGAATAGCATGGGACTGGTCTATATCATTTCCACTCCCCTCCCCATGGGGATAACTGAGTCAACATGGCCAAATTCAGTTTCAAAGGCAATGGGGAAATATATCCTTTGTCCAGATCTCTCATCAAAGACAATATTTACTCTATTACTATGGAAGAAGAGAGAAAGGATTTTGGTGAGCAACTGAAAATCTCTTCAACAGAGGCTAAAATCAGGATCTATGGATACTGAATAGGACTTGACACATTCTTCTATAAATAGTTTATCAATAAGCTTGAATGCACTTACCTGGTGAGGGGGATGCCTTTGAGTGCAGAACTTCTGGAAGACATTTTCTGCTTCTCAAAATCCACGCTGATTCCCTTGCAAAGGAAGGTGTTAAACAAGCCTTTAGACTAGGGTTTGGCAAACTTTTTCTGTAGAGAACCATATAGTAAATGCTTTAGTCTTTGTGGGCTAAGTGGTCTCTGTTTCAATTATTCAACTTTGCATTTGTAGCCTGAAAGCACCCACAGTCAAGACATGGCAGAATGGACATGCTGTGTGCCAATAAAACTTTATTTACAAAAACAGGCAGCCAGCTTCAACCTGCGAGCCAAGATTTGCCCACTCCTGCTTTAGCCTAACGAAGATAAGGGAAACTGAAATGCTTTTGGACCACCTTGTTTAAACTCCCAAGGACCCTAATGATCTCGAGTGATCATTGTTGAAGAAGCATATAGATGCTGTTCATACTACCATTAATCAAAGCAAACAAGAGGAAATGTTTGTTTAATACTATTTTAATCTCTGTTCTTTTGATTAAACAACTTTTTAAAGTTCCACAAAAGGAAAAAAACAGATAAAAATATGTATATTTGAACTTCTTAAAACATCATTGCTTTTATTAAGTACTGATTTCCATATTAGGATATTTAGATACCTGTAAGCCTTCAGTCTACAGCATGTGGGTCTCTTTCAATGAAAAGTATAGATCCAGCAATCTTTGTACTTTCGAGAGACACTGATCCAAGTTGATCGCATATCTAACTACTTGATAGAGACTCCCAAGCTCTGGTCTATGGACTAGGCCTGGTGGGGATGCAAGAATCTCTTGGAAGTGTTTTTACAGCAATTGAATTCTGATCTCTGGCCCTGGAGGCTTGATTTAGTAGGTCATGAATTGGAAACAGGAATCTCCCTAGATGAATCTGATGGGGTGATGACTTTTGAAAACCACAGGTCTGTCTTAGTCTATTCACACCACTATAACAAAATGTCATAAACTGGATAGTTTAAACAACAGACACTTATTTCTCACAGTTGGGAAGGCTAGAAGTCCAAGATTAAGGAGTAGCAGTTTCTGTGTCTGGCAAGGACCCATTTCCTGGTTTATAGAAGGCACCTTCTCACTGTGTCCTCACATGGTAGGAAGAGAGCTAGAGCTCTCTAATATTTCTTGTATGAGGACACTAATCCTGTTCATTAGGGCTCTACTCCTTGACCTCATAACCTCCCAAAGACCCCACCTCCTAATATCATCACCTTGAGGGTTAAGGTTCAACATATATATTTGGGGAGGACACAAATATTCAGACTATAGCCAAGTCCAAAGGACATTTTATCTGTTTAATCATCTAAAGTAGTGGTTCTCAAAGTGTGGTCCCTGGGACACTCGCATCAGCATCACCTGGGAGCTTGTTCACAATACAAATTCTTGGGACCTCCTGCATCAGATACTTTGGGGCTGAGGCCCAGCAGTCTGTGTTTACCAAATCTTTTCCAGATAATTCTGCTTTATGCTCAGATTTGAGAGTCACCTCTCTAGAACACTCTTTCTCAAATATCTGAGTATTAAAAATTGGGAAATTTTTCAAAGACATGGATGACAGGTCTTCAGCATTACAAATTTGAATGTAATTGATAAGGAGTAGGTCCTGATCACAGGAGTGGTTTTGCTATGCACTAGGTGATTCTACAAGTTAGCAAGAGCTGTTAACAATTTATAGAGAACAGGAATGCTCCAGGTTCAGGGTCTCCAAGAAGTTCCTTGCGTGCTTGTAATAATGCTATTTCCTGAGCCATGATTCAAGGGATTCCAGTTCAGTACATCTTGCTGCAGTCTAGGAATCTGGATTTCTAACTAGCAACCCAGGATCTTGACAAGATGTGGGTGGATTATGAATTATGCTTTCAGGAATGGTGGAATGGAATCTCCTAGCATAGGGTTGCAACCTCAGCTGCATTGATCTAATGCTTTAGAAGATAGTTTCACAGACATATAATTTAGAGGGAGTAGTCTTGTGGATTATTTTTTCAAATGCTGCATGTATATGGTATGTATATTTTCAATAAAGGAAAAAACTGTATTAAAATGGTAACACCATATATACTGATAACAAACGATAAATACAAGTCACGTTTGACTTCTGCAAATTGCAAGAAGTGCTCACAGTGGTTACCACCAGTGTCCAGACAATTCTGATTACAGAGAACTAAAAGTAATACATAGATAAAATCTCTTAAAATGTGCATACATTTTTTTGGCACCCCTGGTGTGTGTGTATGTGTGTGTATAAAATATTCAGGATTATAAAGACTAAGGCATAGAATAGTATGAGTGCACGAGTGCTCAGGTTTTATCAATCCCTGCCTCACTGAAAGGCTAGTTTAGCTTTTGCAGGGTGTCAGCTCTTTCTCACTTTCACAACTTCTGGAATCCAAAAAGAAGTCCATCTGGGCACACTTCCATAGATGTGGTTGTATTATCCTGGGTAGCCCTGAGGTAGTGGCTGTTTGCCCCAATGCAGGACATCATAGGTCACTAGGGTTTGCAGCTACACCTTTATTCATTCATTCATCAGATCTATTGTCCAGTATCTGACAGTGGTGAAGCCCAAGCCAGGCACTGGGGAGATGACAATGAGCAATTTATGCAAGGCTCCTGCTCCCGTGGAGTTTGGAAACGAGATGTAAGACCATGTCTTATGAAACAAACACCACCTTTTTCTCATTTTTCTGTTGATCTTGCTCCCTCTGCTTTACTCCCTTAAGAAACTGATACCATAGTTGGTCAAGGTCCACTTATGAGTGAGAACATAAGAAAAGGATTAATAGTGGCGGAAAACTGTGGGGAGGGGAGTGGGGGGATGGGAAGGTGGGATTGACAGTAGTCAATATCTGCCTGGGGAAGGGGGGCACACCTCATTGATAAGGGTACCTGCACGGTGAATATTCGTTACCTAGCCCTGAATTGTACCCCACAGTTTTAAATTTAAAAAAAAGAAAGAAACTGATACCCTCTACCCCCCTCCCCCCAGTCTCCATGGTGATGCTAGAGGGAAGTTTTCTTGCCTTACAGTGGCCAGCCTGGTGTGCCAGGGCTAGACTTGTGCTTCCAGTTTTTCTCTCCTTCCTGGGGTGAGATTATCCTGAGTTAGATTTTGCTTCAGGTCTAGTTCATTCATATAACGCCTTTTTATTGAGTCTGTACCGTGTGTGAAGTGCTCCTCTCTATTGGGATTATAGTGGAAAACAAAACAAGGCTGTCCCTTATGGAGCTTCCATGGAAATTGACAGAAAATAAATATGTAGGCCAGGCGCAGTGACTCAGCCTGTAATCCCACCACTTTGGGAGGCTGAGGCAAGAGGATTGCCTGAGCCTGGGGGTTTGAGACCAGCCTGGGCAACTTGGTAAGACCCCGTCTCTACAATAAATCACAATAATTATCCGTGCATGGTGGTGTGCGTCTGTAGTTCCAGCTACTTGGAAGGCTGAGGCGGAAGGATCACCTAAGCCCAGCAGGTTGAGGCTGCGGTGTCCGTGAGCATGCCACTGTACTCCAGCCTGGGCAACAAGAGTGAGACTCCAACTCTAAATAAATAAATATGTAGCATGTCAGATCATGCTAAGTGCTGTGAAAAAGATAAAACAGGGTTAGGGACAGAGAACGATGAACAAAGGTGGGAATGGGGGTGGAGGGGACTCAGTAAGGAGGCGATGTTTGAGTAGAAATCAATAAAGTGAGGGAGTAAGCCTAGCCAACAACCCAAAAGAGGAGTTTCTAGCCCAGGGAGCAACAAAACAGAGTGCTTTGCACATTCGAGAAAATGCAAAGCTGAGAAGCAGGAAGGACTGGACCATTTTCAGCCTTGTCTTTCATGTTAAGGTTCTATATTTTCAGTATGATAGAAGCTACTGGAGGTGTCTGAGCTGCAATCTGGTGCTCCCACACTTGCTGGGCACGTGGTCATCTCTCTCTCGGAACAGACTCTCTGTTTTCATCTCATCTGAAACTGGACTGGGGTTATCCTACTCTTTCCTGACCTTGATGCCGCCAGCCCCTCTGTACTTTGAGGCTCCTTCCCCAGCAATTCCAGGTCCTTTCCAGCCTCGGTTTAGCTTCTCCTTCACGTCCCACAGGAAAGTTTCTCCAGGAGCATCCAACAGTGTATTCACTCTGCCAGAGTGAGCATTGACAAAGGATCGTCCTTTCTCAGGGTCACTGCACAGAACATATATTTAGAATCTTACTATTTCTCTAAACTCAAAGTAATTTTCAACGCAACTACGGGAGGGGATGGGGGAGATTCATAATCATTTCTTTATCTCCTTTTCTTGGCTTCATATAATTTCTGTCTTTTGCAACTCACTGTCCCTAGGATCTGTGTTTTAAATTTTTCTCTAAGTTATTGGAAAGTTGTGTCTGTTGTTGTCAATTATATTGTCTTATGGTATGAAACCGAGAGTGCCACCAGGAGGAGAGTCAACATCCAGATGTTTTCTGGATACTCAATTGTGGTAGTAAACAGCAGGTGTTTCCAAACGGGCTTATCTCTACAGACGCAGCACCTTGCCCCCCAGAGCCATGGGATGGGAACATATCTTACATTGAGCTCTTTGAACAGTGTCCTGGGGTATGTGGCTGAATAAAAGATAATAAAAAGGTTTTGATTAAAAGGCTTCAGGGATAGAATGCATCAAGTTTGAAAATATGAAGATTGCTCCCTGAGGACTGCACAGACGAAAACAATTCAACATAGTCAGAGGGAAAATTGTCAATATTACTGATGAAAATGGTTTCAAATTATTCTATTGTACATTTGGTTTGGGAGTAAGTCCATTCAAAATAATAAATATCATTACAGTGTTTTTGCATTTAAGAACCTCTGTATGCATGATTTCCTTGTGATAACCATGAAAATAATAATTAATAATTACTTGCTGTTCTGTATGTTGCAGTCTCTGGACTGATCACTGTATGCTATTGTATAATCTTTGCCCTCTTCCTAGGTAGTAGGTATTATGTTCCTGAATTTTCCCAGTTACGCAGCCTATTTTCACTCAACCAGGACACATCAGAAGCCAGTGAGCATGAATGGTGGTTCAGATCCAAACCCTCTCACTCTAAAGCCAATATTTTTTCAAGAAAGACAGCTGTAGGGTTCAACACCCAGGTGATCACTTTTAAGACTCATCTCCACTATGGATGTCAAGTACATCCTCCAGAAGAATGTAGGCAGCTGTGAGAAAGCACACTACCAAGGAGGTGGAGTGAAGAAGAAAGCTGTGCTTGAATTTATTCACGCAGTCTTGTCCAGACAGACATTGACCATGAGGTTCCCAGAACATTGTGGAGTGAGGGCTGGCGTTCAGGAATCTGAAGTGGAATAGCCTCAAGCAACAGAGAAGTGAGAATGAATGCTAGAAAACTGAGTGTGCTAGAGGGCTTGTGTTGGTCTGTCATTCTTGCCCTGGTCTCCCCCTGTTGGGCTGACCTGTGTGGACATTATCAGCAGGACTTCTGTGCCGCTAGCATCCTGGAGGGTTTGGCCAATGAGGACCCCTGGTTGGACGTGAGGAGGGAAGACAGAGTTCAACTATTTATTTCCTTGGCCTCCTCCCTTCCAGGGCACCTTGCACTTGTGTGAGCCCCTCAATAAAATGCCACAGCTCTTCTCAGGTGGCTGAGTCTACAAAACTACCCCCCTTCCAGTGCCAATTACAGCTCCCTTCCCTTATCCTTTTGAGCCTCGTGGTTGAGACAGTTTGGCTGCTACTTGCCTTGTTCCACATAGTTCTTCTCTACTTGCCTGTTCCACATAGTTCTTCTCTACCAGTCATTCAACCTTGTCACTGCTGACCTTTAAGGGTGAATAATTCTCGTGTTTTGGAGGAGGAGTTGGTAAGGCTGTCCTGTGCATTGTAAGATGTTTAGGAACATCCCTGTTCTCTTCCCACCAGATGCTGCTATTACCCCCCTTCACAGTTGTGACAACCAAAATGTCACCTAACATTGTCAAATGTCCCCAGGATGGGGGAGGGAACTCACTTTCTGTTGAGAACAGCTGTTCTGCACCTACATTTGAAGAAATAGACCCTTTGTGAGTAAATCCTTCTCCAATGACTGTCTCTACACCATTGAGATTCTGACTGATTCAACAAGGAAAGAGTAAAGCAAATGAGAACATTTCTTCTTTTGAAAATGAAGGATGATTTGAAAGCTTCATTTAAAGTTATTATGGAAAAAGATTCATAAGGAATGAACAGATTGCAATAGAAGCTGAAATGGCGTTATTTTGCTTTAAGAAGATGATGCTCATTTGCTAATAAGACCTTTGGTTTTTCGAAATGTGACATTGCTAAAAGTTGCATCATTGGGTTTAGAAGCACATTTTGAGTGTTTAGGTCAAGATGGAGGGGTCTTGGGTACTGATTCTCAACTAGGGAGATTTTGCCCTTCGGGGAATATTTGTTAATGTTTGAAGGCATTTTGATGGGAAGGGAGCAGTTGTTACTGTTATCTAACAGGTAGAAACTTGAAATGCTGCTACATATCCCACAATGCACAGGACAGCCCCCACCACAAAGATTTATCCAGACTAAAATGTTAACAGCACCAAGGTTGAGAAACCCTAGTCTAGGGGAAGAGAGTTGAACTGGGAGCACCTAGACTGGCTTCTACTGTCTGCTCAGAAGACCTATGATATTTTAACCATGTGATTTAGCTTTGGAGATTTCCGTTTACCAATTAGGAAACCAAAAGTTTAGAAAAGAGTATTTCTCAGCATTTTGCCAACTCTAGCTTTTCAAAACACAGTTACATTTTTCTGGAATTTCTTAAATTATAAAATCAAGTATTTGTATATTGCACACCTCTCCCTGCCCGAAGCATGCTCTTTGTGGCGATACTGTTACTTCTTATATTTAGATAAAGTTACTTAGAGAGATGCATCACATCCAGTGACTTTTAATTATAGTGTGACTATCTGTAAACTTATCATTGCTCCTTTTCAGATGAGTGGAGAATCATTATTACTGAGTACATTATTAAACAGATCCAACCAGGAGACGGGTCACGTTGTGCCCCTTGAAGCATACAAATAAGGATAAAGCCTGGGTTTTTCCTTCAAGTAGAGACATAGTTTAAAATAACCACACAAACAAGACGGCAAGGTAAGAGATGTCATGGTGTTGAAGTTGACCCACTCAACCATGAACGCCCACCTATAGGAGAGCTACCTTTGATCTTGGCCTTGTGTATGTTCGTTCCATTACTTGTTTACTTGGCTTTCCCATATACAGTTTGTTTCCTTAAATGTTTTTACGACGATGTTAAAAGAAGATTTGTTTGAGTTTCCTAGGCCCAATTACATCTGGGAATGGATTTACATCTGTTTTGATCTGACATCATCTCTGCAGCTCCACCCCTAGTAGAAAGCTGATGAGAGCTAATCTTTTCATTTTGAGTCAACTCCTGTATTAGCCCTCATGGAGCAATTTTAAAATAATTGGTCATCTGGTGTATCCTTGTATCACCAATGTTTAGCTCTCTCTTTACAAAGCAAACACAGAGTTTTTTTTAGGCAATAGTGATTTAAGAACAGAAAATGATTTAATTGCCTAAGCAATCTACTTAAAGAGAAGGGAATGCATTTTAGGATTCTTTCCCTCTCTTTTCCTCTCTCAAACCCTCTCCATCTCTCCTTCTTTTTCTGGGACAGAATTTCTTGACCTCGGTACATTGCCATTTGGGGCCAGATGATTTTTTAGTGTGGGGGCTGTCTTGTGCATTTTAGGATGTTTCACAGCATCTATGGCCTCCACCCACCAGATGCCAGTAGCAGCCCCCTTTGCTCCAGTTGCGACATCCAAAAATATCTCCAGTCATTGCCAAATGTTCTTTAGGGGAAAAAATTGCCCTATTTTTGAATGTCTACTCTAAGGAAGCATGGATATTAATATCTTAGCTTTCCCATATAGGCCTGAAGTAGCAGTTTGGAAGAGATGTATATTTGGAGACTATGAACATTTTTCATCTGGAAGGGGCATTTATGTTTGATAGAGCCAAAGTCAGCTTTAGTATGGAGGGGTAGGGATAGTTCAAATTTACAAAGTTTGCGAATCAGTCAAGGTCATCTTACATGGTAGCAGCTCATCATCACCATCATCATCATTTCTATCATGCGTTATCTATTCCATACTAAAATCATACTGGGCGTTTTATATGTATTGTTTTTTTAAAAAAAAATTCTCACAACAGCCATCTTATCCAGTATGTATTATGATGATGAATTTATAGACAAAAAAACCCACAAAGACTTGGAGAGGTCAATGAGAGCTGATGATCAAATCATAATTGGTTCATCTTCAAAGCCATTGCAGTCGTACTTATAAAGAGAATATCTTGTGTCACATCAAATGATCAACAGATGTTTATAAATGTGATTAAAGGGGCTGAAGGTAGTTGGACAGGCTTCAAAGAGCAAGTGGGTCTTTATCCAGCCCTTTAAGGACAGGGTTTGACTAAATGAAGATGAAAGGATGGGAAAGACTTTCTCTTGGGTAGGAGCATGAGAGAGAACCCTTCGAGACCTTGGAATCTCATGCTAAGGAGCAACATGGATTCCATCATTTGGATAGTCATGGTCTGCAGGCCAAATCCAGCCTGCCGCTTGCTTTCAGCATTCCTGCCTACAAGCTAAGGATGGTTGCTACATTTTTAAATGATTAGAGAAAAAAACAAAAGAAGAATGCCTCTTGGCACACAAAAATTACCTGAAATTAAAATTTTAGGGCCCAGAAATAAAGCTTTATTGGTCCTCATCCACCCCACCATTTATGTATGATCTTTGGTTGCTTTGGGACTACATTGGCAGAGTTGAATACTTGCTACAGCAACCATATGGTTCACAAAGTCAAAAATAATTGCTATCTGGACCTTTACAGAAAATATTTGTTTACCCCTGCTTTAGTTGTTTAAAAAGTAACCAGAGTCACTTGGTTTGATAAGCAGGAGAATGAACTCATTGCCACATCTATTAATCAAATCTAGCCATTCCAACAACTGGGGTCATTCAAGGCATGGCCAGAAAACCACTCAATGTGTTTTGCTTCTCAATGTGTTTGAAACTTTTTGATGTTAGAAAAACAAATGAATTCACATGTTCAATCTTGACATGCATTTTCGTGAAAGAAAAGCTGAGTTGAGTTGAAAATCACCAGGTATTATTTCTGGATTCATATAACTGCCTTCAAAACTGGTATTCTTCCATGAACGGCAACTGAAGATGCTCAGAGCATGTGGGAACCAGGAGTGGTTGTGGACTCATGTGTCCCCTGGGCTCTGTGGGCTCAGCCTCTCCTGCTCAGCTATTTTGTCTTTTGCTTCATGTTTCACTGCAGGTGGCAGTGATAGCAAAGGGAAGCCAGGGGGTCTTTCTCAAAGACTTCTGCCAAGATACCCTTAATCTTGACTACCATGGAGTGAGCACCTACTCTTCATGGAGTGCTGCACTGTATATGTGGTTTATATATCTCATCTTCTATGAAAAACCTACAGTCTCCCAGGTGGAAATGTTATCCCTTTTTACAGAAGAGATTCTGTGGTCTGACTGTGTGTGTCCACCCACAAATTGACATATTGGGACTTTACTAACTAGATGACAGTATTAGGAGGTGGGGCCTTGGAGAAATAATAAGGTCATGAGGGTGGATCTTCATGAATGGGATTAGTGCCCTTACAAAAGAGGCCACAGAGAGCTCCCTTGTCCCTTCCACCAGGTAAGAGACAGTGAGAAGGCATCATCTTTGAACTATAAAGCGGGTCCTCACCAGACTTCACCAATCTTGGACATTCAGCGTCCAGAACTGTGAGAAATAAATGCCTGTTGTTTCTAAGCTACTCTGTCTATAGTATTTTGTTTTAATAGCTCAAATGGACTAAGATAGGAGGAAACTGGGGTACTGGGAGATTAAGTGACCTGCCCAAGGTCACAGATGACAATTCATGGTGGACTTAAATTCAGGCAGTCTGAATTGAGATACCTCAAGTTGAACCAAGACAAACTGCCTCCCATGAGAGAAAAGTGAATCATATGAATCCCGTAGCCTAGCTGCAAGTGGCTGCTACAAAGGCATATTTCTTTGATTTCTTCTGTTTCATGGTAAGTAAGAAAGGGATTTTGCAGTCTATTCCAGTATATATCTGGTAGCAAACACACACACGCACATATACACATCGTTTTTAATCTTAGAAATCACATATGCATTAAAGAAATCAAACAATGCTGAATTATGTGATATAGAAATCTTGTTATTCATCTGCAAATGTTTAAATTACTTAGCCATTACATAACTTTCTCCCTCTGTCTCCCCTCCTCCTAGCTTGTCTACTTGTACTCTCGATGTTCTAAGAGGAGGAGCCATAGCCATCTGAGGATTAAGGCAAAGATATTTTACTGCCTTATGAATATGGACAACAACCACAAGAAATCTAAACTGCAAACTCTTATATCTACAAACTACATAAACCTGGTGAATATGTTCTTTAAATCTGGCTTTCAAAACTGGTTTACAAAAATATTTTGCAGAAATTCCCAAACAATGGACTTCCAGTATTCTCAGAAGCCCACGAGAACAGAGTGTGATAGCAGTCTTCTGTCCTGCACGTCTATCATTCCTAGCAACTCTGTAGAAAAAAAGCAAGAATAGCCCAGAGGTAGAAAATCCTACATCTCCAGGTGCCAGGGTCACATAAAAATTTAACTCCAAGTCCAAGATTCTCAAGACATCTTCTGTGAAGCAGAAACAAAAAACAAAACAAAAAAACCCCTGTGTTATAGTGCAGCAGAAAAAATGATTTTCAAGGTGAAGGGAGCTCCCAGTCACATTACACTTGGGGAAAAACCAATTAACCACATTCAAGGGTGAAGTTACACATCTACCTTATACAATAGCCCTCATCTCTTGATCACTGAAACAGAGCTACGGCATTCACAAGTGTTCAAGTTTGATGTACAGACAAGTTTATATTGTTTTATCTGTCTTTGTGTTAGTGGTAAGATGCATAGGTTAAATAAAAGTCTAATGTTCAGGCAAAGGAAAATAATTTTCCAGTAACAATGTTAAAGAACTTATCACAGCACTGTGTTACTACATTAGATGTTCCAATCGACTCATTCTGCTTCAAGACATAGACTCATCTGAGACTCTGAAGATGTGCTGAAGCGTCTTCTCTACAAGATTACTGCCAATTAAAGACCAAGAAACGAAAGTGCAAATCAATGATAACTCAATGCATAGCAATCTGTTCAATAATCTTCACAAAAAATAAAATCAAGCTTCAGTTTATCATATAAACTACCATACAGTTCTAAACTCCTGCTTGTGGTAGATTAAGGCAGTTTCAAAATTCTAATAATGTAAAGGTCCTTGCTATGGCTGGAATATGTATGACCTCCCTAAATTAACATGCTGAGCCCTAACCCCTAAAGTGATGGTGCTGAGTTGGGGCCTTTGGGTGGTGATGAAGTCATGAGGATGAAGCTTCATGAATGGGATTAGTATTCCCCTAAAAGTGACCCCAGAGATCTCCCTCACCCTTTCTACTTTGTGAAGACACAGCGAGAAGTCACTGTTTATGAACCAAGAGGTTCGTCCTCACCAGACACAGAATGTACCACACCATGATCTTAGACTTGCAGCCTTCAGAACTGTGAACAATAAGTTTGTGCTGTTTCAAAAATACCCAGTCTATGGCATTTTATTATAGTAGCCCAAACAGACCAAAGAAGGCCTGTTAAGGAAAACTATTTGATACATTTATTATTTATATCTCCTTAGAATTATTTCTTCAGAACAATTATATGAGTTTAGTAGCTGGGCAACTTGACTCACTCCTTGGGGACCAGTAGTAGGTATTGTTTCATTTTAGTTTCCATGCCAAGGTGGTAGGTGATATCAAAATTTTAAAATGAATTTTAAATTGACAATTGGGCTTCTTTAGAGAAATATGTATTTTAATAATGTATTATTATATATGATAACTATTATATAATACAGTATATAGATAAATATATATTGTGCATAATATATTATATATTGTATGCAGTGATACACAATATGCGTTGGTGGTTGTGGGAAATTAAATATTCTACATTCTCATTTTGTTGTCTCTCTTGCAAATATAAAATATTTTTAATCACTTTCACAACAAACAGAGCCTAAAATCCTTAGAAATGACAAACATCCTATTCTGGGATTCCTTCATTCTCTCTCTTTATGTCCATTATCAGAACTAGTAGTTGGCTTTTCTGGTGGCCAATATTTAGATAAGAAACTGAATCTGGCAAATGTGAGTAGTAAAGACAACATACCAGAAACCAGACAACCCTCTTTTCAGACACATCCTTTGGAAAATTAACTTCTGAATGAGTTATTTAATTTTGTATGCTATTTTTAAATCTTACATAAGGAGATATAGACATGAAGAAACAAACCCATGCATCCTTTGTAGGATCAAATCACCAATTATTTAGTTTGGGGACGATGTGAGTGCTGCCAGGTACCTTCAGTAATGGAGGGAGCCTTACAAAATATCAAAATCCTGACTCATCCTTGGCTAACCAGTCCTGTTCATACAACTGTATCAACCCAAGAACTAGCCCGGAGATCCACTTTACATGAATGACCACAAACTGTTCTGGGGAGAAGGCTTTTTTAGCCATTTCTTTTCAAAAAATGGAACTGATCTTAGACTGTCAGTATAAACATATGATTTTGTATTGTTTCACAAATCTTACTCTAGTGAGAGCTCAGGCAGATAAATTTTGCAAGTCTTGGCTACAGAAATATTACTAAAGTAATTGAGAGCTGAAATCCTTCGAAGATCTCATTATGAAATAATACTATATTAGAGGAGTTTCTTTGCTCTACTCATTGAAGTGGTTGTGGCAATTAATAAAGTTAGCCAAAAAAAATCTAAGTATATGACCATACCGGTGTTCCCTTACTGGAGATTTTGAGATTTGGTCTTTGGACTCTAAATTTTTAGAATTTGTTTTTCTAAGTTTATACTGATTGCATAGAATAATATTACCAGTAGGAATTTTATCCTAAGGACCCATCATTATAACATGCATAAATACTGCCTTATAGTGATTAATTATTTCCTCACCTTTTTCTGACAAGTTGGTACTTGTCCCTGGCCCTTGGGATGCATACAGAAGGGCACTGTAACAATCTCTTGTGACTAACTAGATAATGCTTTGTAATTCATAATCCATGAACACTCATCTCCATATTTGGGGGGAAAATGATAAAACAAACAACACACAGGCGACACTGAAGTAGAACAACAAGAAATGGGTGAATTCATGCATCTATTTCTATAACATTAGCTTCTCTAGGGACATTTATTCACCTGGTTTCCCTTCTCTCCTTGGCCTCAAAAAATCCAAGTCTTCTCCTCCTCAAGAATCAGCTTTAAGGCCAGGTACTAGAAATCTGTATCAACTCATCTAATTTGACCTGGATTATATTTTGTGCCTCCTTGTTCATGATATTCATAGTTTGCTTTGTATGTGTTTGCCTTTAATAACAATTTCCTTACTCAGGCTTAAATCTTTTTAGTATGTATGCCTCCTCTTTACAGTTAAGAGGCTAGACATCTGTTACTTTTGTATTCCTTAGAAAGTAGTTTCATCCAGTAATGTATTGAAAATTAGAAGTTGATGTTGGTAGGTGTATTAATAAGCTCAAGCTGCCATAATAAAATACCACATAAACTGGGTGGCTTAAACAATAGACATTTATTTTTCCACAGTTCTGGAGGTAAGAATTCTAAAATTAAGGTTCAGCAGGGTTGGGTTCTGGTGAGGACTCCCTTCCTGTTTTGCATACAGAGCACCTCCTTACTGTGCTTTCATAGTAGACAGAGTGAGTTCTAGTAATTTTTTCTTCTTGTAAGCACACCAGTCCTGTAGGATTAGGCCCCACCCATATAACCTCATTTAACTTTTATCACCTCTTCACAGGCTGTATCTCCAAATACAGTCACATAGAAGGTTAGGCCTCCATCATATGAATTTTGAAGGAATATAACTCAGTCCATAGCAGTAGGGTTATCAGACTTGGCAAGTGGTTATATAAAACATCCTGTTTAATTTGAGTTGTAGATAAACAACAAATCTTTTTTTAGTATAAATATATCTCAAGAAATAGTCACATTAAACCTATTCTTTAAAAAAAAAAGCATTTGTCTTTTATCTGAAACTGAGCATCTTGTATTTTATCTGACAAGTCTAGTTGTAGGAATCTCAATTTGATAGAAACAAGAGCAGTTTAATCAGTTACTGTGCCCAGTGAGTGCCATGGACAATCCCAAGAAATACAAAGAGATTACAGTTCTGCCCATAAGAAGTGTTTGTCATGTGATCCATGCAAAATTGATGAGGAGATTGACTTGATTAACTTATCAATCAGTTTCTTGGATTGCAGGAGCTCTGAGAATATGAGAAGGGAATGTGGAAGGTAGGTACCACAGAGGGCTTCAATGAAGAGGGCTTCATGGAAGAGGTTATCCTTCCACTGTACTTTGCAGATAAAACCACACCTCACTGGGTAGAAGGGAAGGTGGAAAACATTAAAGGCAGTGGGCAATGGCTTGTCTAGGCTGCAGAGAGGAGAATAAGAGTTGGGAACTGGGAAGAACAGCTCCTATATGATAGCTATGATTCAGCTATGAAATAAGTGTCAGGGAGAAAGGATAGCTTTGAGAATGGAAAAAGAGGGATAGGCAGAGAGCCCATGAATCAAGAATTATGGGAACTGGGTGTCAACTTGGAGACATAAGAAGGCATAACAACAAAATGCTGGTTTTGCCTGAGTGGAAATGGTTAGGAAACAAATTGGAGTACAGTTGATTCTTGTTATTCAAGGTAGCGATGCTCTATAAAGTCACCACTAACACTGAATTCGTGAATACTGAATATGGCTCCTAGGGGAGATACAGTGTTAGGTTCCTGTGAGACTCTGGGTACAACATTTTCGTCAAGCAATCAATACATAACCTTACTTTATGTGTATTCCTGTTTAAAGACACCTTATTCAATTCACATTGTTGATTTATTCACACGAAATTCACAGCCAACAGCACTGATTCATCCTGAATGGAGCTTCTCTAATACACGTATTTTCTCTGTTAGACACATCCCAACCTTCTTGAGCTTAAAGGAACATTAGACAGCACTTCCTCATCACTCTTCAGGGCCATTTAAACAAGAAAAAATAACCAACAAAAAGCACAAACATGCAAAAAACATGGCACTATATTGATCTCTAAAAGGATACTAAGCTGGGAATGTGCATATTGGGTGACTCAAATTTTTTATTGCTCTCCACCTGTCTGCAAATGACCTCAAAGTGCTGTGAGTATTGATTTGGGGTTACAAATAAATTTTAGTGTCTAGAAGAATTTGCAAATGCAGAACTCATGAGTAATGAGAATTAACAGGGCTTGGTTTTAGTTATGGGTTACCTGAAGTGATGAAAGAAGGTTAAATTCATTCCAAGACTAGGCTCAGTGGCTCAGCTTGTAATCCCAGCACTTTGGGAGGCCGAGATGAATGCATTACCTGAGCCTGCTGGCTCGAGACCAGCCCAGGCAACTTGGCAAGTCCTCGTCTCTACAATAAATCAAAAATTAGCCGGGTGTGGTAGCACGTGCCTGTAGTTCTGGCTACTTGAAAGGCTGAGGTAGAAGGATTGCTGGAGCCCAGCAGGTCGACGCTGGGGTGGCCGTGAGCATGCCACTGCACTCCAATCTGGGTGAAAGAGTGAGACTCCAACTCAAAAAAAAAAAAATCATTCCAAATGTCCAGAGTACTTGAAGAGCAATAATTGAGCCGGTGAATAACAAAATATAAAATTATATTGTAAGCTTCTGCCTTGTGTGTCCTTTCAAGGGTGTTGCAACCTGGTCTGCCACAGTAGGGTCCTGGGTCAACACCAGATAGAACAAACACTGTGAAGTCTGACATGTGGTAACCATACCTCTGAACTGCATGTCATATTTTATTTTCTTTTTTCTAGTGCCCAGCCTTGTTTAACCAAGCCCCAGTCTTAACTTGCTACCCCGACTGGCACTTTTCTCACATTTCATAACTATGCAAACCTGCCTTTCATATATATCTCCTGTCCTACTTAGAAATGACTTCATAACTCACCAAATAATGTCTCAAATCCTGTCTGCTTACTCTCCCCAGTTTCACCTATTTGATCACACCCCCGTACAGATGGTTCCTTCCCTCTTTCTCTGTTGCCCACACATTCTGCTGGTCCTAACTTAATCAATTGAAAATTGATGAGGTCTCCCAAGATGGGAAAACAGCTGAGTGGTAAGTCTCCAGGAATGTCCAGAAATAATGTAAGGAAAGTGGCAATTAAGCCAATAAAGGTAAAACAAAAGTGACAGAAAGGTATATAAAATGTATAATTAATAAATTACTTTATTCATCTATCCATCCAACAAATATTTATGGAGAAAATAAGATACTGAGTTAAGATCTAGGAAACAAAAATGTCACATGCCAAGCCAGAAGGGAATTTCAAAGACATGCAGTGATCAATCATATCAAATTCAATCGAAAGATAAAGGAAAATGTCAATCTGGAGAGAGGGAGAACCAAAAAACATCACAAATATACAAGAACTAAGGAATAAATTCCCTGTCACATTCATGCAGCAAAGAAAAAATTCAGCGAGCAGTATCTTCTCCTCTGAAGGCAGAAATATAATGAGTTGGAGTCACATTTGTAGCTGGCAATGCCTTGGTCTTTTTATTGTACTGAGAATGCATCTTGTGTAATGATTCACAGTGTGTGTCCTGGGTAATTAGCTCAGTGAGTCATGTTTAATTTCTTCTTATATTTCCAAAATTCTGTTTCTGAGCCAATGGCCAAATCGTGCATTTCTCTTGCCAGAACCAACGTGAACTCAAACCCATCTTTTGTCCAGAGTGCATTCAACAGTGTCTTCCTGCTGGTGGGGTGCAATCTCTCATTAGGGGTGATCTGGCTGGGAAATAGAAAGACATCTTAAAATGGGATTTGGAAGTGCCATTTCTGGAAGGATCTCCCTACTTCACACTTAGCCAAAACATGAGGTTTCAGTCCTCTTTGTCACATTCAGTCACTGGCGACTCTCTGAAGCCTTTAAATGAGAACACCAGATACTGTCAACCATGATACCTCTTGTTGTGGATTCTGTGCCTGTGAAATGAATTTCTTCTTGATAATAAAATGTTCACCCACATGTGGTAAATTACCTTTTCTAAGGCCATTTAAATCAGATTTAATGTAGTCTTCCTTCCCTAGGAAACTGAAGGGAGACAGTCAGCTGTTGTCACACAACATTCAGTATTAGCAGCCTGGTGGCTTCCACAAATTATTCTTAGGACTCCTTTTAGAAATGAATTTTAACATTTCACGCTAACTGACGACATGGTCTTGATGTTCAAACTTTAGTCAAATAATAATTATTAACATTTCAGAATGCTTGTTCTCTCTCTTAAAAAGAACACATTTCAGATTAATATTGCTACAGGTGTGTTTTCTAGAGAACTGACTAGTCATGTTTCAACCATTAATTTTGTTCTTGAGCTTTGTATGAGATTTTCTGTCCTATCCCTGAGCTCAGCTTCTGACCTCCATCTTTTCGGCTTTTTAGAACCTCTTACTATAAAACCCCAGGGCCTCTTTCCTAAAAGGCAAGCCTTCTTCAATGCTGCCATATTGCAGTTCCTAAATTAGGCAGGAAGTTGACAAGCTACTGACTTTGGCTTGTTGCTAGGCACTCATATCCTGGCCATGGTGGTGGACTGAGTGAAAGTGAAAATGCAGATCTCAAACAAATGGTTCTGAAGATGTATTATAACAAGCCATTGTTGTTAAATGACTAATACTCATATACCAAGATCTTTTCTTTTTTTTTTTTGAATTGAAGTCTCACTCTGTCGCCCAGACTGGAGTGCAGTGGCCGCTCCCGGCCACCGCAGCCTCGACCTGCTGGGCACGGCTTTCCTTCCACCTCAGCCTTCCGAGTAGCCAGAATTACAGGCATGCGCTACCACGCCCGGCTGATTTTTTGATTTATTGTAGAGATGAGGTCTCGCCAAGTTCCCCAGGTGGGTCTCGAACCCGTGGGCTCAGGCAATTCACTCACCTGGGCCTCCCAAAGCGCGGGATTACAGGCTGAGCCACCGGGCCCAGTCCAAGATCCTTTCTAATGCATCCGCCCCATACTATATATTCTGTTTATTGCCTTTAAGTTTGATAGGTGTGATTTACTTCTACCTGGAGTACTCTAACTTGACTACACACTGGAATCACCTGAGGAATTTGGAAAAATATTCACTTCTGAGATACACAGAGATTCTAGTACACTTGGGCTAGGATGTGGCCTGGGCATCAGAATTTTAAAATCTTTCCAAGAGATTCTTATGTGCTGCCAGTGTTGAGGACCTCTGCTCTAAAGGATCTTCTTTCTACATCTTGCTTTGTCATGAAGTCTTAAAGATTTTTCTACCATTAGAAAAAACATCTGGCCATTAATCCAGGACTCTCTACCCAAGGCGCCTTCCTGAGTGTGTCCTCGTGGGAGAACCCCGTGTCTGGGAGCTGCTGCCCAGATGTAGAAGAGAGTTTGGCATTTATGCTTAAGAAGTATAAATGGACAACCCAATATAGGCAAGACAGCTAATGGCCTATATCCTTCAGAATGAAGCTTTGGGTCATCCCTTCAGAGTAAATGGATTGAAGTAGTTCAGGTTCAGTGTGAGAGAGAAAATGACATGAGGTCCACATGGGAGGCTAGGAGGTTTATCGCCCCATTGAAATAATTCTTCAGATCTGGGCAAGATGGCAACGGGACAAGTTGGACTGTTACAATCTTCGCAAAGGATGGCTGCTGCAGCCGGTACCATGCACTGCGGCCACTACCACTGCCGCCTCCGCAGAGGGTGGCTATTACAGTCAGTCCCATGCGCTGTGCCACCATCTTGGCCTTCTGCTCCCGGACCATGGAATCCCGGCTCCCTCCCCAACCCCAGGCCACCCTGGCAGACCGCCCAGCTGTATCGCACTGGTGGGACGGGAGATCAGCTGGAGCCCAGAGTCTGATCGGTGGAGAGAGGATCCAGGAGGGTCAGGGAGGTGGCCCATGCCTGGAAAAGAGGTGCCCACCTCAGCCATTTTCTCCATCCCAGGACCAGGCAGAGACAGCAACACCCACCCAGCTCCTCACAGCTCTGCCCAGCCTCCAAATTGGGACGTAAGGTAATCGCATCAAACGGGGAGAGACAGAAACCCCTCTCCCATGCTAGACTGAACACAGACAGGTCGGATCTGAGAGGCAGACCTAACAGACAGCAAGCTGACTGAACCCAGATCTGACCCTAGCTGTGAACAACCCTACCAGCCTACAATTAAAGCTAGAGATCAGAGCTGAAAGGAAATTGGGCTCACAGGAATGATCTCAGACCAAGCTTGATTCATTGTTTTTACTTATTTTAATTTTTATTCTTTGTTTGTTTTGCTCATTTTTGTTTGTTCTATGTTTTACTATTTTTTCTTTTCTCTTTTCTCTCTCTTCTCTCCATTTTTGATAACATTTTTGTACTTGCCCTGTTTCTGTTATTTTAATGATTTCTCTCTTTCTTTTTTAGACCTCCTGTTTGAGTAGGGGAATTGTAAAACAATAAGGAGGTTGGTTGGCTTGTGTATTTGTATGATTGTCTGTATATTTTAGTTTTTGTTTTACTTTCCTCTGTCATTGTGTCTCTTTTCATTTGTTAGTCAGTACACTTGCCTGTTATCCCTCTTACTCTTCTCTCTCTCCACCTTCCTTTGCCCCTCCCCCTTCCCTGTTCCATTCTTTTCCTTTTTCTGACCTCATTTTACCTTCAGGGAGCAAACTTACACCCCCACCGCATGGACAGAACACAAGGTAGTGGGAAGGGGTGTCCAGGGTACCCATACACCTGTCGGTGGATACTGGGATCTGCAGATAGATTTTGAATAACAGCTCCCCCCCAATTAAATCTCAAAACTGCAAAAAAGTATAGCCCTCAACCCACAGTCCAGCCTCAGAATTTAACAAAGATGGAGGATTCACATAAGGAAGAATAGGAGATTGAGCAAACAGAAGTAAAAGCAACCCTGACATCCCTGAACAACAGAATTAAAGAAGAGGAGGAAAAAAGTGGGGAAGAAAATCTGCACAAATGAAGAAAAAACAAAAGAAGAATATGGGTTTCACACAGACCCCTGGGAGGTCAGACACTGAGAAAAGAGACTTCAGGATGCAAACAATGAAGAAGCTCCAGAATGACTAATCACATACTACAAATCTAGACATCAAAACATTAATAGAGAGAATAAAAAGAATTGAGGAGCAACAAGAGGAAAATAGGAAGGATTTAATAACTGAGAAAACAGCAGTAAAGAATACTGTGATTGAAATAAACAACAAACTAATAAGCATGGAAAGCAGAACTAGCCAAGCAGAAGAAAAAATCTCAAAGCTTGAGGAGCAAAATATAGAACTAACCCAAACTGTCCAAAACATAGAAAAGAAGCTTAAAAAGACAAAACAAAACCTTCAAGAGATGAACAATTACTTCAAGAGACCAAACCTAACAGTAATTGGACTTCCTGAGACAGAAAGAGAGACAGAGACCACCCTGGAACAAACATTCCATGAAGTTATTCAAGAAAACTTCCCTCATCTTATCAGTGATGCAAAAATTCAAACACAAGAGATTCAGAGAACTCCTGCAAGACAACAAATGAGAAGACCAACTCCCAGACACATAAAAGTAGGTATAAAAGAAAAAATCCTAAAGGCAGCAAGAGAAAAAGGTCAGACTACCTACTGGGGAAGACCAATAAGAATAGCTGCAGATTTATCTATAGAAATACTCCAGGCTAGGAGAGGGTGGAACCTAATCTTCAAAGTTCTCAAAGAAACAATTTCAGCCAAGAATTACCTACCTAGCTAAGCTGAGCTTCATCAGCGAGGGAGAAGTAAAATCTTTCCCAGACATTCAATCCCTAAGATCATATGCTGCCTCTAGACCACCTCTACAAGAAACTTTTAAGAAAGTGTTAAACACAGAAGAAAAGGAAAAAAGAACAACAATGTTCTACACAAAAGTGCAGGAAAAAAATTGAAAACACACATGAATCAACCCAAAAGAAAGGCAACAAACAGGAACAGCAATAACTCTACGAGAACCTTATGACAGGGATAAACTCTCACATTTCAATAGTTAGCCTGAATGTGAATGGACTAAATGCACCACTGAAAATACATGGATGGCAAAATGGATAAAATATCATGAGGCAGCAATATATTGTCTCCAAGAGACTCATCTCACCAGAAAAGACACTCACAGACTCAAAGTAAGAGAATGGGAAGCAAAATTTCAGGTGAACGAAACAAAAAAGAAACCTGAAGTTGCGTTTTTAATATCAGACAAAATACCCTTTAAGATGTCAAAAATTAAAAAAGATACAGAAGGTCACTACAGAATGTTAAAAGGTTCAATTCATCAACAAGAAATATCCATCCTAAACATATATGCACCCAACATAGGAGCACCAACTTTCATAAAGCAGCTTCTATGCAACCTTAAAAAAGATACTGACACTAGCACTATCATAGCTGGGGATTTTAATACCTCACTCACAACCCTAGACAGATCATCAGGACAAAAAATCAGCAAGGAGATCCGGAACCTCAATATGACTCTTGACCAAATGGACTTCATTGATAGAGAACACTCCACTCAACGACCATAGAATATACATTCTACACATCACCGCATGGAATGTACTCTAAGGTAGACCACATACTTGGCCATAAATCAAGCATAAACAAATTTCATAAAATTGAAACTTTGCCATGTACCTTCTCTGACCACAGTGGAATAAAAATAAATATCAACACCAACAAAATTCCCCCAAAACCCACAAAGACATGGATACTAAACAGCATGATGCTAAGCAACTCCTAGGTCACCATGGAAATCAAAACAGAGATTAAAAGAACCTGGAAACACATGAAAATGAGAAAACATCTTACAAAAATTGCTGGGATGCCATTAAAGCAGTAGTAAGAAGGGAATTCATATCTCTACAAACGCTCATGAAAAAAATAGAAAAATCACAAGTTAACAGCCTAACAAGCCACTGAGGGAAGCTGGGAAAGCAAGACCATCAAAACCCTAACTTCAGCAGAAGAATCTAGATCACCAAAATAAAAGCCGAAATCCAGGACACAGAAGACAAAAAGATAATACAAAAAATCAATGAAACAAAAAGCTGTTTCTTTGAAAGGATAAACAAGATTGATAGTCCCCTAGCTAGACTGACCAAGAAAAAGAGAGAAAACGTCCAAATAAACACAATCAGAAACACAAAAGATGAAGTCACATCTGATCCTGAAGAAATGCAAAAGGGTATCAGAGACTACTATGTACACTTGTATGGAAACAAACTTTAAAACCTAAAGGAAATGGAGGACTTTCTGACATCACACAACCTCCCTAGGTTGAAACAAGAAGAAATTGAGACCCTAAATAGATCAATAACAATCAAGGAAATCAACTATGTCATAAGAAAACTACTTACAAAAAAAAAGACCTGGACCAAATGGCTTTCCAGCAGAGTTCTACAAAACATACAAGGAGGAATTGATACCAACCCTACTGAAAGTATTCCGGGCTATTAAGAAAGATGGAACTCTCCCCAAATCATTTTATGAAGCTAATATCACATTGATACACAAGCCAGGTAAAAACCCAACAAAGAAAGAGAACTACAGGCCAATATCCTTGATGAACATAGATGTTAAAATTCTCAACAAGATCCTAGCAAACCAGATTCAACAACACATCTCAAAAATCATCCACCACGACCAAGTAGGCTTCATCCCCGGGATGCAGGGCTGGTTCATCATTCATAAGACCATAAATGTAATTAAACGTTAAAAAAAAGACAATACATGATTATATCATTAGATGCAAAAAAAGCTTTTGATAAAATCCAGCACCCCTTTTTGATAAAAACCCTTGAACATCTAGGTATAGATGGAACATACCTCAAAATAATAAGAGCTATCTACGAGAAACACACAGCCAGCATACTGCTAAACAGGCAGAAATTGGAACCATTTCCCCTGAAAACTGGAACAAGACAAGAATGCCCACTCTCATTCCTCCTGTTC
>CAUYQG010061188.1:0-13176 GCA_963574415.1 Tarsius wallacei | reverse complement strand
ATCTCTACAATAAATCAAAAAATTAGCCGGGCGTGGTAGCGCACGCCTGTAGTTCCAGCTACTTGGAAGGCTGAGGCGGAAGGATCGCCGGAGCCCAGCAGGTCGAGGCTGTGGTGGCCGGGAGCGGCCACTGTACTCCAGGCTGGGCGACAGAGTGAGACTCCAACTCAAAAAAAAAAAAAAAAAAGATAATACTGTATGAAGTATAAACCAAAGCTACAAAAAGGTGTTTCACATCAAAAGAAATACTGTTAATCTCAGCAGGTAGAAAAACATCATACGGCAGACAACTAAGGCCCAAGAGAAGACCTCATGAAAATAGATCCTCACTTTGAGGTTTTATAGCTTTACAAAAATAAATCTATTGTTACATTCCCTGAGAGATAATTTGGCCAGCTTCACAGCCCTAACATGAATGTTTCGAATTACAAGAAGTAGAAGAAGGAATACATCCTGTACATCAATCAATTAAGTTCTATTTTATTGGTTTGTCAGGTATTTATCAGCAACTTTATATCCAAGAATTATGGGAGCTCGAGATACCTGGTATCTTTGGGCTTATGACTACTTTTCCTATTCCTAAATATCTCCCGGGCACAAAGACTGTATTTCATTTGGTAATCCATTATGGTGCTCAGCTACCTACCTGTCAACAAGTCTCTTTATTTCTATCTTGATACAACCCTATTTTATTTTCCCAGATGAGCAAACTTGGTGATGAAACAACATTTCTTTTTTAGTTCTTTATTCACTGGACTTGTTTTTATTAACCACGGAGGAAAACTGAGCTAATTCTAAAATGACTTTTTATGTACCTTCCTGCCCTTAATCAAGAAGGGGAATTTTTCTCAACCTTTCTGTTCTGTCTTGAGATACACTCTCAAAGAGGCCCTGTATTGTGGTGTCAATTCCAATGAGCAAAAAGTTGTTAAGTCTTGAGACAGAAAGGTTTAGGGTTCTTCAGAGAAGAAACCAAAATTTTCTCTAGTCTATATACCTTAAATATTTCCTCAAAATCTATGGAATTCCTTATTAATATTTATATCTTTCCTCTCTCTCTCTGTCTCTACCAGTCATAAAAGGGAATTAATCTGATTTGACATAAGGCAAGCAATAGGTAGCCAGTTTTGCAGCAATTACAAGAACTCTTCCAGCAAATCCTGTTCAGAATTTGATTCTGAAAGCAACTACAGCTCAGTCCCAACAGTTCTGCATCTCTTCATTCCCTGTCCTTGGAGTTGAGCTAATGAATGAAGTCTTTCACATCAGTGTGAAAAACTAGAGGTATATTTTCCCCAGCAATCTTTAGACCTCAAGTAAAATCCGAAGACAAATTTCTCAATGACAGCAATACTGCCATTTTGGGGAGGACAGGCCTTCGTTGCACTTGAATGTCCTGGGCCGGGCAGGATATTTAGTATCTAGCCCCTGCCCCACAAATGTCAACAGTGGCCCCAGGTGTTGAGACCACTGAAAATGCTCCCACACTCTTTAAATTCCCCTTTGTACAACAGTGTTGTTCCTGATGAATACTGAGATTCATCTAAGTCACACTGATAATTTTAAAAGCTTCCCTGATATAAACAGGAGAGAAGCTGATATTATTGAAAATGAATATGCTAAACAAAGCATTTTTCTAAATTTAACAAAATCAAATCAATCAATCTCTCTCTCTCTCCCCCCAGAGTATTGCAGGTAGTCTCTCTCTCTCTTCCCGGAGTATTACAGGTAGTTTTATTTTCATTTGATCCATATTGCTAGTAAAAAATAGCGTCTGCCTATCAGGTGAAGAGAATGATTTCACAGCCTCAGAGTCCAACCTGTTGCAGACACAGGGAACACAGCCAGCAGTTTCTGCTCAAGGTTAACATTCTAATTAGAATTCTAGGGAGAAGGACGACGACCATGTGTAACACTTTTGAAAATGCTTGGTTAGACATTTAAGGGCAAATATACAGACTGAGATGCCAATGGACAAACGTTGAGGTGAATAAGGAAGGACAAAATGAAAAGAGAAGGGAAGCAGAGACCAAGACAATTCTGGAAAAAAACCTGAAATTCTAACTCCTTACACTACCTCTACTCTAAATCCAATCACATATCAAAAGGGAGTATCAGAAGCTTAGAAGAAGGGTCAGTTGAGTTTCTGACCACATTGCAGAAAGGTACAGGTCACATCTTACCTTTGCTGGTTTTAGTTGGTTCTGAAGACATGTTTCCAGTCTTCTTCTTTTTTCTTGGGACAGGAATACATTTCCGGTCAAATGTAACAGGACTGTACTGCGGGAGGCTGTTGAATTTCTTTTCAAATTCTTCATCCAACTTTGCAGAGCTATTAAAAGGAGGGAGGAGAATCAAGCATCAGCACATGACCAGATATTTGAACAGAAAATACCATGAGATCTGTTTTAAGATATCCCATTTGAAAAGAGGGTCCCTGGGAATAGGGCATTTAAAGTAAATTCTGTGCAAACAAACAAAAATATTTTCAGAAATGCTTCAGAGGATTTACCAACACGGTTTTCTTAGTAAACTCTACATTTCTACCTTAGAAAATAGAAATTTCATTTATAATAATAGAATATTTTTAGCTGTGGCATTTGCCATTCCCTCCATTGGCATGGGCAATTTTCATAAAGTTCAGTACAAAGCACACTCCATACGGTTTCTCTCATATGCACGTAGATATATTGGCAAGCTTACTGGTAAATGTGATATAGTGGTAGTTTTGTAAAATTAGTTTCTTTAAAAAATTTACTGACTAGTGTTGGATTAAAACATACACACAGAAACAAAAAGCAAACATAAATTTTGGATATTAGAAAAAAATCCTGGAGAGCTGACTAGACTAGAGATACAATATTCAATGAGCAAATTAAAGCTAGTTTTCAATGAACATACTGGCAGAGAAGCACCACTTCTTTAAATTAAACCACAAATGACTTTAGAAATGCCACCAGCAAAGTTGGGAAATCCTTGGGCTGGTTCTGACTGTGTCTAAGGCCCCCACAGCAATGGCAGCATGCCTGCTGGATTTGAGGCTGGCTGCTGGCTTTCATTTAGTGAGACATATTAGCTAAGATGCAGCCCAGACAGATGGGGGAGGCGGCAGTAAACTGCTGCACTTGGGAGATGGAAAATGGAAGGTATATTGGAAAGAGGAGAGCAACTTCAGGAACAACTTACAAGAAGCTAATGTGTTATGATTACAGGCTGAACTAGAGGTGCTTTTAACAAACTGTTCTCAGATGTTGAGGAAAACACAAGAGTTGGGAAGCAAAGATAAGAGACAGAACCATTAGAAGGGTCAACAGAAAACGTCCATTAGAGCAATCCTACCCTATGGTAGGAGGATACGCTTCAAGACCCCCATTAGGTGACTGACACTAAAGACAGTACCACATTTTATATATACTACATTGTTGTCTATGCATACATACTGTCCAGCATGGATGTGATGGACAAAATGATGATACATATCCTGGGTGGGATGAAGCAGGATGGCATAAGATTTCATCATGCTACTCAGAATGGTGCACAATTTGAAGCTTATGAATTATTTCTGGAATTTTCCATTTAATTTTTTTGGACCCAAAACCACACAAAGCAAAACCATGAATAAGAGGGGGCTACTATTACAAAGTTCTGTCAAAGCAGTAGAGGGCAGTGGGTGAAGATGATGTTTTCCCTTAATAAAATCATCTTTTCTCATTCAGTTAAAAAATGTTTATACTTATGGAAAATCAGATACTATCTGATACTAATCAGATGCTATCAGAAAGCTTTAAGTTGTAAACTTTTCAGATACTCTGACTACCCCAAAGAAAATCGAAAATGTGAGATGTAACCCAAAAGTCTCTTGAGACTGTTTTCTTCTTTAAAGAGAATAATAATATAATCCATTATATTTTTCTTGGTGAAGTCTATAAAATTAGGTCTGCTAATACTGAGTGAATTGTTCTTGGCTACAGTTAAAAGGTAGCACATTTTCTGAGATAAAAAGGTTTAAAATGCTTATCTTCACATCTCAGAGAAGACTGACAAGAAAAGGCTTTTCTCTCTGCTCAAGCACCATATTGGCATGCTCTCAACAAGGCAAACCAAAAAGTCTGATCCCGACAGGCTAATACTTAAAGGAGGAAAAGGCACAGATTACTGTTGATTCAAATGTGTAAAAAAACCCACATGTTCCCAGTTATATTTATGTGCCTTCATCAGAAATGATTAAGAAACACACATAATCCATACACCAATCTCTTTTCAGGAGCAGATTTTCAAAAGATTGTTTCATTTATCTTGTTCCTCAAAGAAAACTGGTAAAAATCTCATAAAACTGCAGTAGTTTCTAGTGGAAGCATCAGAGATATTTCTGTTGGGAGCCTGAGTGCTTGCTTCAGTCCCCTGGGACGGCACATTGTCTGTAATGAGACCTGCTCCCCTCTTGGCATGCAGACCCACAAGGCATTGACAGTTCTTCTAGAATATACAGAGCACTGGTCTAGATGCTTGAGGGTCACTGCATTCGAAATTGTCATTTGACATTGACAAATGTGAGGATGTTCATGTCATTATTTAATCACAATGTAAGTAAAATGAATTTAAAATACTTTGGACTTTTAAAAATATTAGAAATGAAATATATAAAATTATATCATTTCAATGTAAATAATCTTGAAGAGCCAGCATTACGGGAAGTCATTTCCTCCCTCCCAGTGATGACCTAGAGTCTTAGAATTAGCCAGACTTTAATGCACTGCAACTTCTAAGGAAAAATATATTATTCTACAAACATAAATGCAAGTATTATGAATAAACCAAATACAATACAACCAATGCATAAAATTTGCATACCTTTAAACACACTTATGAAAAAATATGGAGAATACAGAAATGTTATTTCTGTTCAAAGGGTTCTTTTCAAATTGGGCCGGGGGAAATCAGAAAAGATTTTCAAAACAGTGTTAATGGAATATGCAGGTACTTTCTTCACCAATATAAATGACTGGGTCTTCTAATTTACTAAGAAAATGCTTATATTTAGATTGTGATTAAGAGTTTTTGGTATAGCGTTACATATAAAATAATTATTACTAATTTTGATGTACACCATTGCTTAATACACCATTGCATTACATAATTAATATAGTGAATATTCTCTGTACTAGAATATCAGACCTAATATTTTTAGCTTAGAGCAGAACACAGTTTAAACAAACCAAGGTTAAGAGGTAGAGGTGTAATTTTATTTACTTCACTTTTCAGCTGTCATATTATTTTATAAACATATGTGTATACATTCAGAAATATTTAATTAAGTATATACAGCACATTAAATGGGCAAAATGTAAACATACTAATAACATCCACCCTAAGACTCAGATGGGAAAATGCATCCTGGTGCTATTAAAGGATTTACAATGTCATACCACTGCTACATGATGGACCTTGATTTAAACTCAGGCCCAAGTCTAAAATCTACATATTTCCTACTATACCTAAAATGTGAATGATGTTGTCACTCACGTGATCATGTTAACAGCAGGAATCATGTGACATACATGAAGTATGTCCATTAAGGTGCTCACTAAGATGAATAGGAACGGGAACAAGCATGCTTAGTTAGTGATTTATGTTCACCTCGAAAATCCTTCCCACACCTGAGGCCTGTCTAGTGCAGATGACTATGTTCATAGGCACTTACCCAAGGAGAGAGTCTTCCTTTAGTTTTGTCTTCTTGAACTTCTTGCTTCCACTAGATCCACTCTGGTTAAATGTCCAGCTTTCTTCATTCCAACACCCTTCATGATCAGAGGAGTTTCCTTTTCCTGAGCTTCGTTTTCCTAGGATAATTCAAGAGGAATTATGTGCTCAGCATATGGGGGTTGGAGGGAGGAAGATCATCTTAGTTGATTTACAAGTGACCTCTTGACTCCTCGTGTACCCTTTGCAAGACACTATTCATAGCTACTTTAGAGTCCTCAGAGTGACTCATGCTGGACCATCTTTATTAACCGAACATGCAGAAAAGCGACTTGTAGCCTCTAAGATAAGCTGTCTTGTCATAATTCAACAGACTCTGCTAGCTTTTCCATTCAAAAATCAGCCTGAGGTGTGGAAGTCCCTTGCTGGTGGGCACTATTAATTCTAATTTCCCTATGACTCTCTGAAATGACACCCCTGGAAATGAGATACTTCCTAAGAATCTTCATTTGGGTTTGTTAGACCCAGGACTCACATACCTCTAGCCAGGTGCTATATTTTAAAACAAATAACTTAATATGAAACACTCTATGGAATAAAGGCATACATATGATCTGCTTTCTGGATGCTGTCATATTTTAAAAGCTTTCATTTTAATTACAGTCTTGATTACCTAATGCAGGAGGCTAGATAAGGTATTTGCTTCTAGAGCTGACAGGTCAAGATTCTGACAAACACACCTGCTGGATTCAGAAAATTCTCTCAGTTTTAAAAAGCAAACCAAAAGTTCCAAACATTCAATACTGATTCTTCAAAACAAAGAAGCAGCCCATACCGGTGGGGAAAAGAAAAAGGCCTAAATTACTTTAAATACATATATCCTGTAACTACTTATAAAATGAGTACAAACTCTCTTTTACAGTGCTAGAAAACATATAGGTAAAGTGACAAATGGTTATGATCTGAAAACCATAAAGAACTATACAAATGTAAAATATTATCTTGATACTATATTGTCCTTTATGGCAGTCCTTTTCAATAAGTCTAAAGGAGAAATCCTGCTTGGTTTTCACATTCTTTTCAGTTTGTAGAAGTCACTTACCTCTGTCAACATTAGCTCGCAGAGAGGTGAGCATGCCCTCAGACACCAGGGTTTTATAAAGAGCACCTTTGCAAGACCTCTCGGATTTCCTGGAACCACAAGTCTCTATTTTTCTGTGACAGTCACTGTCCTCAGGCTTCACCTGTCCTGATAAACTGGGTGGTAGTGCATCTTCCGTGGGGGTCAATGGTTCTGTTTTTATACCCTCTGGCACCTCACCAGAAATGTTCTTGCTGGTAGAAATACTAATGAAATCTGGAGGTCTTGACTCTTTGGTGGTATCTGATGATTTCTCCTTTGACATTTTTTTCTCTCTTGATTTCACTTTTTTCTTTGGTGGCTTGGCATCCAAAATGCTTCCTTTGCCACTTGAGGACATGCGGACCTTCTTGCGAGGGGTTTCTCCAAGTTTCTCTATGCCCCAGTCTCCTTTTGCGACAGCTTCAATGGTATATATGACGCTCTCAATGTCAGACTCTGAAGACTGCCTCTTTTTGCAAGTCTTCTTGGGTGTGGATTTATCATTGCCGTGTCGATCCATTTTGCTTTTCTTCTTTTTCTTTTTTAGCTTTTCTGGTTTGCTTAATGCTGTGGGGTCTTCAATGATCATAATTCCATGAGGATGGCACAAGTGATCCTTTCTAGTGGGAACGTCACTTATTATTATCTTGCTACTGGCAGAGTAAGAAAAATCAGGCAAGTGACTACAATTTTGATCTTCTAATTCTTCGTTTCTAATTTCTTTGGGATCTTCCATTTTTACAGCCATTATATCATCCATTTGCAGCTCTTCAAAATTTCTTAATTCCTTAGAATCTCTTATATTTTCCTTAGCTGACTTTTCAAATTCTCCTTCCTTCTGTAACCTGGCTTCATCTGTTTTCTCCGTTTTTATTTCTCTTTCCTCCTTTCCCTTCTCTAAATCTTTAATTCTTCCACCATCTGGTTCTTTTGACTTTGTGAGCTTTGATTCTTCCATTTTCACCCCCTCTGATGCCAGGCACATCTAAACAATTGAAACAAAAATGGGAGAACACCAAAAATATCTATATTATTCCACACCCAAAATTAGTTTAAAGTTTTCAATTATGTCCCTTTAAAAAAACTAATCAAAACAAACTTCTGATCTGAACCAGTTTTAAACTTTTAAGGTCTTAAATAGTTCATTTTATTTGCTGTGACTATTCATACATTTTTGTTATAAGAATATTCATGCATTTAAATATGCACTGGGGAAATTACATAGTATAAGATACATCTACTATAACATTTTTCTAAAGTTTGAAAAATTCTGAATACCAGAAACATATCTGGCTCTAATTTGGTTAAGTTTTTTGTGCAGTGGCTCAAGCCTGTAATCCCAGCACTTTGGGAGGCATGAGGCGAGAGGACTGCCTCCTGAGCCCAGGGGTTCGAGACCAGCCTGGGTACCATGGTGAGACCTTGTCTCTACAATAAATTGAAAATTAGCCGGGTGTGGGTAGCTCGTGCCTGCAGTTCTGGCTACTTGGAAGGTTGAGGCGGAAGGATCGCCAGAGCCCAGCAGGTCGATGCTGGGGTGATCGTGAGCATGTCACTGCACTCCAGCTTGGGTAACAGAGTGAGACTCCAACTCAAAAAAAAAAAAAATTGGTTAAGTTTTAAAATTTTTCACCAAAACTAAAATTTCACATAAGAACATTTAAGGGGAAAGCCACCATCTTTCATTCCAGTTCCCAGATACCTTGAGACTTCAATATAGAGCTAATTTTTAGAAGGGCAAATTGCAGCTTATTGTAGAATTCATTTCAATATCTGGGTTTTCATTCATAAACACTTAACTGCAAGGCTTCCATATGCCAGCCCCCATGAAAGACACTAAAGATAAACAAAAAATCAATAAGGTCAGGTCTCTGACTATCAGGAATTTATCGAGAGACTGATGAATGCTGATTTGGTCAAGGGCAGCACAGGAAGTTTTAGCCATAACTTATTTTATCTACTTTGCATTAGTAACTGAGAGAGGAGACAGTCTTGGGCTTGTTGAGACAATACAAATTCAAGTATAGAAGTAGGAAACTGATCTGTTTTTAAAAAATCATGTTATTAAATGGCAAACTGTCAGATCTTTAACATCTGTAAAATTCATTTTTTCAAATGGATAACATATTGAATTAGATGTCTGATGCTCTTTTGCCTCCTTTTCTTCTTAGTCTTTTCAGTACATCCCAAGTCTTTCTGTAAGAGTTATGTTATGATTAGTAAGTCTGGGGAAAATTGGAGAAGGGGTAGGGAGAGGCAGACGTTGAAATTTTTTTAACAAATGGACGTGATAAGAGCACCCAGACCTTCAGATCATTCACAGGGAAGATATATAACATATTAAGGATTCACAACAGAAGTGTCTTTTTCAGGAACTCAGGTAAGTTATCTGAGATGTTAGCAAGCGGATATGAAGACTAAGAACTTCCCTTTTTTAAACATAACCAGAAATAAGCTCAAAGCAAAATGTTATTTTAAGTTAATTCGAAATCACTGACACATTTAATCTTGTCTGCATGTTTTACTCTTAAGGGAGATGTGCTGTTTTTTAAAATCAATTTTGAAATAATTTTTATTTTCTTTTTTCAACTACTCTAGCCCTTCATGAACAACTATCCCATGTGGGAACAGAAACTATACCAGTTCAAGAAAGGAGGATAGAAAGGCATTCTCAAGGTAAATTTTATGGTTTTTCAACCACTGTCACTCTGGTGGCCTTTAATAGGTCACTTCAGAGACCTTTTACTATGCAGAAGCTGGTTTTTACGGTGGTATGCCAACAGTTTGCATTTGCACAGGTTCATCTTAGCAAACTTAATAATACTTTGCAAACTCTATTCTCTGCCTCAATATATTTCAGAATGATTCTCCTCATCACCCCTGATAGGATTCTATAGCTAGGAATGAAATGGAACAAATGCAGACATTCACTCTGGGGACATATTCTGGGAAATAGCATAATATTTCTTGTGTAGGTAATTACACTGAACACTAGTCATGCTTTCTTTCCTTGTTTCAGACTCCTAAAAGTTTTTCACAAACAGGGTATGTTAAGCCTAAATTATAAGAAAAACAATTATATTGCTAGAAGCAAGACTATAAAAGTAAATCAAGTAACTCCAAATTAAAAACTACAAATCACAAATCCACTCATTAACCAAAATCCAAATCAGACTCTCAGACTTGTGTGTCACTCTAGAGGTCTAAGCTAATTTAACATTCTTCCCAATGCAAGAATTCATTTTAGCACAATATTCCTGAGTTAGTTATCCAGCTTTTACAAACAGACAGCGAACATATTACTCTATCAGATCCTGTTTAGATTTTTTAAAAATATTGAGCAAAAATCAATCACTCTATTAGTCTTAGTTCTGTTCCCTGAAGCCTCCTAAGTTAATTTACTCTTCCTCATATGACAGACTTTCAGATCCTTGAAGACAGACTGTGTTTCCATAAGTCTCTTCCCAGCTCCTGTTACAGCTCATCACACATAAAGGTTTCCAACCCTTCTAGCTGAGTCCCTCTTATCTAAACACTCTATGGTGAAGTGAGAATGGCTTTATTGAAAAGAAATGGGTTCATGACCAAGCACCATAACTTGCCTAAAGCCACACAGTAATGAGTTACATAACACAGACTTAAACCCATATGAGGAAACAGGCTGAGAAATGGGGTAATGGTATATCCTCCATTGGGTTGTTGTGCGGCAAAAGTGAACAAATGTGTGTGATCTAAAGTTTTACAAGGGCTGGTGAAAATGGATACTTCCATTTAGCAATATCTATCTTAGGTTACGTTCCTAGCCTCTGTAAGATACTTGATGAGAAGTGGAACTACTTGTTAGTTGATAGGGATGCTAGGTATCTTTCAGTGAAACCCAGGGATAAATTATTAATAATCCTCCTCCTCCTTCTCCTTCAAATAGGTAGCACCTCTGGCTTGTGTAGGTTAAAATCCAAGACTTATTTACTCACATAATATGTCAGGAAGTTTGGTCTCTCTTATTCCCTATTCTTAAAATTTATTTGTTTTTTGCTCTACATACAAGACTTTTCATTTTTCATTATGAAGTTTATGCTTTCAAAATTTGAATTATCTTCTACTTTTATTTTATACATGCATTTGATAAAAAATACTTCTTTTATGTCTTTGTCCAAATCTTTAGTAATAATGTTGACTAGAACATGGTCAAGGACAGAGCCTTTTGGCCTTCTAGAGCCCTTTCATCAGTTTGTTTGAACATTAATACACTTCAGCAATCTAAGAATGTTTTATAATCCAGTCTAAATTCCTCCAATATTGTTCACAAAACATTGTAAGATTATCTGTCAAAAATCTTGCTAAATTCTGGATACAGTATGCCAACAGCATTCTCTCAGCCTTTTTAATAATCAACCATATCCATACCAAAAAGGAGATGAAAATGGCCATTATATCAGTTAGGGCCTAACTAGGCAAACAGAAACATCTTAAGGTACAAGTAGCATAGGGAGTTTAATGCAGGGAATAGGTTAATTACACAGGTCATAAAGAACCAAGATGCTCCAATAGTAGGTGGTAAGGCAACCAGGGGTTAGCAATAGCAGGAAGTCATAGTAGAAACAAACAGAGGAAGAGTGTCATTGAAGCCCAGGGGCCATGTCCCCAGTGGAAGATGGAAGCACAGGAGGCCCATCTGAAGAGAGCTGGAACATGGAGGAGGAACAGTTGCCTTTCCCTCACCCTCTTCTCTGCACACCCTAGCCTCTCTGTTTCTCCCATCCCTCAGTCTCCTCTCAGTGCTTGAGCCCAGCTGGAAGCCAAGAGCCACATAAGTCAGAGGAAAGGCAGTCTGCAGCCATGTGGGATGTAAGGCAGTAAGGGCAAATAGACTCTGGGATGGCACATTTGACAATGACCTTTTTCAGAGAGACTTTGATAATTCCGTTTTTGTCTTCTTTTCCACGATTTCAAACATTATATTATTAGTATAATTTTCAAAAGTTTCTGGGAATTAGTAGTGAATATTTTAGAAATCAGGTTTACACTTTTGAAAAATTAAAATGGATTTTTTCCCTTTTTATACCTGTTGAGTTTTCCTATTTCACACAACTTGTCAAAGATTATCAAGAGATTGAAATCTCATTAGCAAGGTCTTGCAGTATCCTACAGTCTGTTTTTTCTACTGCTGAAAACGTGCATTAATACAGTAAGATCATATATACTTTGTCTTTTGCTAACTTTGATTTAAAATATACTTATCTTTTTTTACCTACACATTCGGGTTTGAACGTAATTTTCCTTGTCTCCTCCCCAAAATGATGACAAAACAACAACTATATAATCTGCCTTCTCTTGTTTTTGTTGCTTTATTTTCTCAAGTGTAGATAGCCAATATCTATCTTTATCTATCTACAAGTGGTTAACAATGGCCTCAAGTTTTTGTGTGTGTGTGTGTGGGTTTGCTTTTGCCAAGCCCTTCTTCATGCTGGATTTTAGAGTAAATGTTTTCTTACTAATTGATGCCATTTCTCTTATTTGTATTTATTTATTTATTTTTTATTCTTCTCTGGTTATTTGCTATATAAGGCTCACGTTCTTTTACAAATGAACTCATTAGTGTTTATGGATAATCAGAATTTGAGAAAATCTTCCCCATCCTTCTACTGAGATCATATATGTACACACATGTGAAGAGAAAGTTCACTCTCATCGATCCTGGGCCTTATTCCATTTTAGTGCCTATTTGCATGTACAGTTCCTGAATTTGTTAAAACTTGCCTTTCCTTAGGTCTTTAGACTTAAGACTTAGATTTTTGTATGTCTGACTCTTTAAAGCACTTACTTTCTAAAGCATTCTTCTCCTGCTAAGAACCTTCTTCTAAGCACTTTAGTTTCTGGTTTATTACTAACAAAAATCATTAAAAATAAATTCCACGATTTCTGTTTTTGATATTTATTCCATCACATATTAGGTATTACCACAAGACACAAACAGAACCTGGGAACAGCTATAAATGTAATAATATTTATAAGATGCCATCACTCTTGGATGTGAGTATCCAATGTTGATAGGCAGTTTCAAAAGACATTGATTCTGGAGCCAGATTGTCTAGGACTGCAGATAGGTGTTGCCACTGATTAGCTATTTTCCCTAAAACTTTCTGTGCCTCAGTTTCCCAATCTATAAAATGTGGGTGTTCATATTATTGCCTTAGGAATACTATGAGGTGTCATCTGTTCCCTCAGGTACGACTTTTTTAAAAAAATAACTATAACTCATGGGCATAAAATATATTCTGTTCACCTTTGTATTTTCCTCCAAGAATATCCTAGCATCTTTCAAAAAGAAGGCATTCAACAGATAACTGTGT
>CAUYQG010061182.1:0-38268 GCA_963574415.1 Tarsius wallacei | reverse complement strand
TTTTAGTTCAATGTGAGTGTGAATACATGTGTGAGGGTTTGATCTAAATTCCTTTCCTTTTTTTTCTTTTTCTTCTCCTTTCATTTTGGGTTGGGTGAGTATGTGTGTATTTGGTTTTCCTGTTGTTTGTTGTTGTTGTTTCTTTTGTTTTGCTTTGTGGTTATTCCAGTTTGTTTCAGTGTGTGTGTGTTTGATTACTTTTTGCCTTCTTTTCTGCTCTTGTTGTTCTGTGTTTTTTATTTTTTATTTTTTTTAATTTCTGTCCATCTTATTTCATTTTACTTTTCTCTGTCCTCCTCATTGCTGTTACTGTATCTTGGACTCAGAAGGGGCACCCATATACCCATTGCATCATCATACAGAGTGATGGTCTCAGGGAACCTATACCACAATCAGTGAACATTGTGATTTGCAAGCAGTTTCTGAATCCTAGCTCCACATTCTCCACCTTATTTGACTCTCAAAACTACAAGAGACAGCAAAGCTTCCCACCCCCATCTCTGCTTCAAAATAGAGTCCTGATCAGGGAAGAAGACAGCTGAGCAAACATCAGAAGTGAAAACCTCTACAACTGCCACTGAATAATGGAACTAAAGAGAAAAGACAGAGATCTGTCAAAAATGAGGAAAAATAAATGGAAGGCCACAGGTGATTCCCAGTGTTACAAAGAGAAAATGCCCGAAAAAGCAGACCTCAACCTATTCAGTAAATGGTGCTGGGAAAACTGACTGTTCACATGCAGAAGATTGAAACAGGACCTGTACCTATCACCATACACAACAATTAACTCTAAATGGATCAAAGACCTAAACATGAAACCTCAAACTATAGGAATCTTAGAAAATGCAGGAGACACCCTTATGGAAATAGGAACTGGCAACCAATTCCTGATCAATACCCCCAACTGCCCATGCCATAAGAGATAAGATGGACAAGTGGGAGCTCACCAAACTGAATAGCTTCTGCAAATCAAAAGAAACCATCAAGAGAGCGGGGAGACAGCTCACAGAATAGGAAAAAAATATTTGCCAACTGTATATATAACAAAGGCCTAACATCTAGGATCCACATGGAACTCAAATGTGCCAAAAGGAAAAAAAAAGCACCATTAAAAAGTAGGCATAAAGCACGAATCGACACTTCTCAAAGAAGACATATGAGCAGCCAACAGACACGTGAAAAAGTTCTCAGCTTCACTCATCATCAGAGAAATGCAAATCAGAACCACATTGAGATACCACCTAACCTCAGTAAGAATGACCATCATTAATAAAACAAACAACAACAGATGCTGGTGAGGATGTGGAGAAAAAGGAACACTTCTACACTGCTGGTGGGAATACAAACTAGTGCAACCTCTTTGGAAAACAGTGTGGCAATTTCCTAAAAACTAGACATTGATCTTCCATATTACCCAGCAATCCCTCTACTGGGAATATACTCAGAGTAACTCAAATCATTCTACAGAAAAAATACCTGCATACTCAAGTTTATTGCAGCACTATACACAATAGCAAAAGCATGGAAACAACCATGCTTCCCAACGAAACTGGACTGGATTAAAAAATGCGGTATATATACATTAGGGAATATTACTCAGTCACAAAGAAGTACAAACATATGGACTTCGCAGCAACTTGGATGGGTTTAGAGTCTATTGTACTCAGTGATCTATCACAAAAACAAAGAACAGAATACCACATGTTCTCACTCATAAGCAGACCCTGGTCATTTACCATAATACTATAAGAAAGGAATTGGCAGTAGCAGGATACTGCCAGGGTGTGTGTGGGAACACAACATCAATAAGGGTACCTGATCTCAAGCCTGATAAAGTGGGGATCAAAGGGTGGCCCAAACTTTACCTATATAATGACCACTGGTATACCTAATCCTGAATTGTGCCCTGTATCTTTAAAATTCTTTTTAAAAATTTAAAAGAAAACAAAAAAAGAATGAAGCACACTTACAGGACCTAGAAAATAGCCCAAAAGGGGAAAATCTAAGTTATTGGCCTTAAAGAAGAGATAAAGAGAGATCAGGGTAGAAAAATTATTCAAAGAAATAATAACAGAGAACTTTTCTAACCTAGAAAAAGATATCAATATTCAGGTACAATAAGGTCATAGAACATTGAGCAAATTTAACTCAAATAAGACTAGAGTATATCAAGGTGTTTAATAACCAAACTTCCAAAAGTCAAGGATAAAGAACAGATCCTAAAAGAAGCAAGAGAAAAGAAACAAATAGCATATAAAGGAGCTCCAATACATCTGTCAGCAGACTTCTCAGTGGAAAACTTACAGGACAGGAAAGAGTGGCATGACATATTCAAAGTGCTGAAGGAAAAATACTTTTATTCTAGAATATTATAGCCTGCAAACACAAAAAAGAAATAAAGGCTTTCTCAAACAAACAAAAGCTGAGGGATTCCATCAACAGCAGACTTGGTTTTAGCATTAAGAAATACTAAAAGGAGTTCTTTAATCTGAAAGAAAAGCATTTTAACAAGCAATAAGAAATCATCTGATGGTACAAAACCCACTAGTAACAGTAATTACACAAACAAATACAGACTATTCTAATGCTGTAATTGTGGTGTGTAAACCAGTCATATCTTGAGTAGGAAGACTAAAAGACAAACCTATAAAAAATAATAATTACAACTTTCTAAAAGATAGTATAAAAAGATATCAATAGAAACAACAAAAAGTTAAAAATCGGGGAGAGATGAAGTTAAAGTTTAGAGTTTTTATTAGTTTTTCCTTTACTTGTTTGTTTGTTGTTATTTTGTATTCTGAGTTTAGTTGTCATCAGTTTTAGAATAAATGGTTATATTCCTGGTAACCTCAAATCAAAAAAACTTACAATGCATGCAGAAAAAAAGCTAGAAAGCAAAAAATTAAAACATACTGCCAGAGAAAAAGCACATTTACACAAAGGAAGACAGGAAAGAAGAAAGAAAAAGCGGGCCACAAAACAACCAGAAAACAAATAACAAAATGACAGTAGTAAATCATTATATATCAATAATAACATTGACTATAAATGGACTAAACTCTACAATCTAAAGACATAGAGTGGCTGAATGAATGAAAAATAAATAAAACCCAACTATATGCTGCCAACAAGAAACACACTTCACTTATTAAGCACACACAGACAATAAAGACTTGGAAAAAATATTGCATACAAGCGGAAACCCAAAAAAAGCATGAGTAGTTATACTTATATCAGATAAAATAGATTTCAGATAAAACTACAAAAAGAGACAAAGAAAGTAATCATATAATGATAAAGGGGTCAATTCAGTGAAAGGATATAGCAACTATAAATATATATGCACTCAACACTGGAGCATCCAGATATCTAAAGCTAATATTATTAGAATTAAAGAAAGAGAGAGGACCCAATGCAATAATAGCTGGAGACTTCAATACCCCACTTTCAGCATTGAATAGATTATCCAAACAGAAAATCAGCCAAGAAATATTGGATCTGATGTGCACTATAGACCAGATGGACCTAATAGATATTTACAGAATATTTCATCCAACAAATATAAAATATACATTCTTCTCAGCACATGGATCATTCTCAAGGATAGACCATATTTTAAGCCACAAAACAGGTCTTTAAAAATTCAAAAAAAATTAAATCATATTAAGTGTCTTCTCTGACAAAAATGGAATAAAACTAGAAATCAGTAGCAAGAAGAACTTTGAAAATTATACAAACCATGTAAGTTAACCAATATACTCCCAAATGACCAGTGGGTCAATGAAGAAATTAAAAAGTCAATTAAAAAATTTCTTGAAACAAATGAAAAATGGAAACACAGCATACCAAAACCTATGGGATAAAACAAAACCAGTATTTAAGAGGAAATGTATAGCAATAAGCTCCTACTTTACAAAAGTAGAAAAGCTTCAAATACACAACCTAAAAATCCATCTTAAAGAACTAGAAGAATAAGAGCAAACCAAACCCAAAATTATTAGAAGAAAACAAATAATAAAATCAGAACAGAAATAAATAAAATTAAAACAAAAATACAAAAGATCAATGAAATGAAAAGCTGGCTTTTGGAAAAGATAAACAAAACCAACAAACCTTAAGCCAGGCTAAAAAATAGACAGAAGAACCAAAGAAATAAAATCAGAGATAAAATAGGAGACATTGCAACTAATACTGCCAAAGTTCAAAAAATCATTAGAGACTACTATGAGAAACTACATACCAATAAATTGGAAAACCTAAAAGAAATGGGCAAATTTCTAAACACCTACAAACTACCAAGATGTAACCATGATGAAATACAAAATCTGAATAGACCAATAACAATAACGAATTTGAAGCTGTAATAAAAGGACTCCCATTAAAGAAAGGCTCAGGGTCAAATGGCTCACTGCTGAATTCTACCAAATATTTAAAGGAGAACAAATACCAATCCTACTCCAACTATTCTAAAAAAATTATAGAGGAGGGAATATTTCCAAACTCACTCTATGAGACGAGTATAACCTTTATATCAATATCAGACAAAGATACAACAGCAGCAACGAAAAGCAATACTACAGACCAATATATCTAATGAACATAGATGGAAAAATTCTTAACAAACTACATGTACTAGGAAACTAAATTCAACAACATATTTAAAAGGTCATTAATCATGACCAAGTGGGATTCATCCCAGAGATGCAAGAATCATTCAACATAAGCAAATCAATCAATGTGATACATGATATCAAGAGAATGAAGGACAAAAACCGTATAAGCATTTCAGTCGATGCTGAAAAAGCATTTGATAAAATCCAACACCCTTTCTCTCAAAAAGGGGGTATAAAAAAAGCATACCTCAACACAATAAAAGCCACATACAACAGACCCACAGCTATTATCATACTGAATGGGGAAAAACTGAAAACCTTTCCTGTAAGACCTGACAGAAGAGAAGGATGCCGACTTTGACACTTGTTCAATGTAGTACTGGAAGTCCTAGCTAGAACAATTAGACAAAAGAAAGACATAAAGGACATCTAAATTGGAATAAAAGAAGTCAAATTATCCTTGTTTGCAGACTATATGAACTTATTTCCAAAAAACCTAAGGAATGCACCAAAAACTGTTTAAAATGATAAACAAATTCAATCAAGTTGCAGGATACAAAATCAACATACAAAAATCAATAGCATTCCTATATGTCAACTGTGAACAATCTGAAAAAGAAACCAAGAAAGCAGTCCCATTTACAATAGCTACAGATAAAATAAAGTACCTAAGAATAAACTTAACCAAAGATGTGAAAGATCTCTACAATGAAAATTATAAAACACTGATGAAAGATATTGAAGAAGACACCAAAAAAAATGGAATGATAGTCCATGTTTGTGGATTGGAAGAAAGAGTATTGTTAAAAATGTCCATTCTATCCAAAGCAATGTACACATTCAATTGAATCCTTATCAAAATATCAATGACATTCTTCACAGAAATTTTTAAAACCCCTAAAATTTATATGGAACCACAAAAGACTCTGAGTTTCCAAAGCAATCCTTAGCAAAAAGAACAAAACTAGAGGCATCACACTACCTAACTTCAAAATATACCACAAAACTATAGTAGCCAAATTAGCATGGTAGTGGCATAAAAACAGACACAGAGACCAACAGAACAGAACAGGGAACCTAGATATAAATCTATGCATTTACAGTCAACTTATTTTTGACAGTGTCACCAAGAATTGACAATGAGGAAAGAGCAGTTTTTGTTTTTGTTTTTGTTTTTGTTTTTCAAAAAATAATGTTGGGAAAACTGAATAATCATATGCAGAAGAATGAAACTAGACCCCTATCTCAGAATCAAATCAAAATCATTAAAGACTAAAATCTAAGACCTGAGACTATTAAAAGAAAACATTGGGGTAAGTTTCACTGGTCTGGGCAAAGATTTATTGAGTAATATTGCAAAAGCATAGGCAACCAAAGCAAAAATGGACAAATGGGATCACACCAAGCTAAAAAGCTTCCGCACGGCAAAGGAAACAATCAACAAAGTGCAAAAACAACACACAGAATGAAATAAAATATTTGCGAACTACTCACCTGACAAGTCATTAATAACCAGAATACATAAGTAGCTCAAACAACTCAATAAGAAAAAAAATCAAACAATCTGATTAAAAAATGAGCAAGAAATCTGAATAGACATTACTCAAGAGAAAATATACAAATGGATGATAGGTAGTTTTCAAAATGCTCAATATCATTAATCATCAGAGAAATGAAAAAATCAAAACTACAATGCAATATCATCTCACTCCAGTTAAAATGGTTTTAATAGGCAATAACAAGTGCTGGTGAGAATGTGGAGAAAAAGGAACACTTGTACACTGTTGGTGGGAAGGTAAATTAATACAGTCATTATGGAAAACAGTATGGAGTTTCCTCAAAAAGCTAAAAGTAGAACTACTATGTGATCCAGCATTCCCACTGCTCGGTATATATCCAAAAGAAAGGAAATCAAAAAGATATCATCAGTCTTATGTTTACTGCAGCACTATTCACAACAGCTAAGATTTGGGATTAACGGTAAGTGTCCATCCACGGATGAAAGTATAAAATGTGATACATCTACACAATGAAATATTATTCAGCTGCAAAGAAGAATGAAATCCTGTCATTCTCAACAACGTGGATGGAACTAGAAGACACTATGTTAAGTGAAATAAGCCAGGCACAGAACGACAAATTCCACATAGTCTCACTCATAGGTGAGAGGTAAAACTAAAGCAATTGAACTCAAGGAAATAGAGAGTAGAATGATGATTACCAGAGACTGGGAAGTGTAGCAAGAAGTATGTGTGTGTGGGGGAGGTAATGTCTCATAAAGACAAAAATACAGTTAGATAAGGTGAATAAATCAATAATAGTATTTGATAGCACAATAAGGTGACTATAGTCAACCATAATTTATTGTATATTTTTAAATAACTAAAAGAGCCTGGCTCGGTGGCTCAGCCTGTAATCCCGGGCTTTGGGAGGCCGAGGTGAGTGAATTGCCTGAGCCTGTGGGTTCGAGACCCGCCTGGGCAACTAGGTGAGACCTCATCTCTACGATAAACCAAAAAAATTAGCCGGGCATGGTGTCGCATGCCTGTAGTTCCAGCTTAAGGCTGAGGCAGAAGGATCGCCGGAGCCCAGCAGGTCGAGGCTGCGGTGGCTGGAAGTGTGCCACTGCCCTCCAGCCTGGGTGACAGAGTGAGACTCTAACTCAATAAATAAATAAATAAATAAATAAATAAATAAATAAATAAATAAATAAATAAAAGAGTGAAATTTGAATGTTTCTAACACAAAGAAATAATAAATGTTTGAGGTGATGGATGCCCCAATTACCCTGATGTGATTAGTACACATTATATGCCTGTATCAGTACATCATATGTACCCAATGAATATATGCATCTGTTATGTACCCCTAATAACTATAAACATTTTTTTAAGACAGGGGAGATTCTAAGACAAACCTCAGGTTTTTGTTTGGGAGACTGGGTAGGTGATTATTCCACTGGTATGAGCTGAATCATGTCCCTTGAAAATTCATATGCTGAAGCCCTAACTTTCAATACTTCAGAATTTGACTATATTTGGAGATAGGGTCCTTGTAGATGTAATTAAGATAAAACTAGGCAATATGAATGGACCCTTATCTAACATGACTGATATCCTTATAAATAGAGGAAATTAGGACACAGACACACGTAGAAAAAGAACATCATGTAAACATGAAAATCTACAATCCATCTACAAGCCAAGAAAACAGGCCTTAGAAGAAGCTGACTCTGCTGACACCTTGATCCTTCAGAGCTGTAAGAATGTGCATGTCTGTTGTTTAAGCCACTCAGTCTGTGGTACTTTGTTATGGTAGCCCTAACAAACTAATACAGCCACCAACCAAGATTGGAAAGAAATATGGAAAAGAAAGTAGACTGAAAAAAGAAGGTGTTAAAAGAAGAGTATGATACAAAATATGTTGAGTTTGAGATTCCTGAGGCTTGTCCAGGTAGAGATGTTCAAATGACTTTGAAATTAAAAAGTGGAACTGGGTTGCAGGTACAGATTTGGAAGTCATTGATATATAAGTGTCATTTTAAACTGTAGAAGTAGATGAGATCATCTTAGAAGTGTATGTAAAATTGAAATGATCATCAAGGAGAGAACTATAAGGCATATGAAGGTGACTACAGTCAACCATAAAGAGCATACTGAGGAAGAGGGCCCAAAAAAGAATAATCAAAGAAGGATAAAGAGAGAATTTACAATTAGTCTTTATTTTATCCTGTTTTAAATTATAATTAGTTGAGTATATATTGATCTCAACGTTTAAAGAGCTTTAACACAGTGAAGGAGGCAATATCTTACTCACTTCTGAATCTCCATCACCAAGCACAGTACTTAACACTTAATATTCCTGCAATAAATATTTGTTAAGTCGAATGGAATTGAAATTAGGACTTCATTTCCTTCTTTGTTTTGTTTGCTTATTTCTGGAGTATGCAGCATGTATTGCCACTGCTATTTTAAGTTCATAGTGAAAAATAATTTCACTGTGTCCTAGGCTTGGTCCCCTTCCAACCCAACCCCCAGGACAATAGTTTTCATTATAAACTTCTATCTTTGCCATTCTGGATGGAATTCTGTGCACAGAAGTTATATACATATATGGGTATATCTACGTAACAAATCACAGCACAGGAGCCCCCTGGGCTCCCTTAGGCTCTGGTATGACATATTTGAGCCATATAAATTCAGCTTCTCCTCTGGCATCTGTTAGCCGACTCACTTGCAACTCCACCTCAGCAGTGGTCTCTCAGTCCTCTCAAAGCAGGGAAAGAGTACTGTGTGCTGAGAGACTATGGCAAAGAATCCTCCAGAGAACTGTGAGGACTGTCACATTCTAAATGTAAGTTGATTCATATTTTTTCCCTTTTGGGCTGAAGCATGGTTTCACAGATTTGTCGTATTGTGATGTGAACATTAGAAAGTAGAATCAAAGATGACTTTGAATTATGGCTTGCTATTTTGAGAGTTATTGTGTATTGTTTTACTCTCTCTGCTGTTTGCTTAGGCAGAAGCTTTTAAATCCAAGAAGATATGTAAATCACTAAAGATTTGTGGACTGGTGTTTGGTATCCTGGCCCTAACTCTAATTGTCCTGTTTTGGGGGAGTAAGCACTTCTGGCCGGAGACACCCAAAAAAGTAAGTAAAGTAAATGCACATTATAATCCAGTGCTTCTGTTTTGAGTTTGATTGAACCTAAGTACTGGTTGATATATACATTATTTTGAAAACAAAAATCATTAAGTCTCTTTTGTGTTTATTTTTGGTGGTATGAAAAACCGAATCAAGATTTTTCTGTCTTTTATTTGCCTAATAATTTTGGTAAGAGAAAAATTGTCTTCTGTATTTCAGTTAGTAATAATAGCATATAGAATTAATCATACTTCTATAATGCTTGGCTTTAAGGAGCTAATACTCCTCCTAGAAGCAATTTTTTTTTACTTTAAAAATACTTTCCATCTTTCTTTCAATTATCTAGACAGAAACTGATGGAAAAGTAATTATACCACCACATCAGAAGAAACCACCTGAAATGGGCAGCAAAGGATTTTCAGGGATTATGTTTCTGGCTTAATGCATCTGCTGTGAGGACAGGCAGCAAGCTCCTTTTCAGAAGGAGCAACTCTCATAACTGAGCTTACTTTTATTTATGACTTAAAAAAAAAACTAGAGCTTTTTAGCTCCTTGGCAGTCACAATCATCACTGCCTCACTAAGATAGTAATGTCACAAGGTAGAAGCATGTGACACCAAGTCATTAATCACAGATATCTCAGAAGTGTCTGATATTGGGGTTATTTGGTGAAGCTTGGCTGGTCATTGTGGCTTATATTTGTGTACCTTAGTGTAATTGTTATTCCCCAGCTCATATGCAATGAACAAGTTTAGATGTGACCCAAATTCCATTTGAAAGAAAATTAATAAATGTACAAACTATAAGACATGAAGACGGTTTTCTGGCTTTGCCATGCTTTTCCACCTGTGTGTGGGTAGTTGTTGTTACTACTGTTGTTAATTTGTTGTCATGAGATACTCATTTCTATTTGGTAACAGATGTAGGGAGGAAAAGGCACAAATCCAGAAAGGAGGATGAGACAAGAAGAAAATGGGTTGGCATGGACCATTAGGAGCCAAAGGAGCGCTAGGAGCAGAGAGGAAAGAATATGGGTCAAGAGGGAGGGAGAGGCAGAGGGGGAGAAATAGAAAATAAACTGGCTAAGTGTCCAAAAGAAAGGAGAGAAGTAAGGCATAGCCATCCTTGGGTTCTCCACCTCTGCTGTCATACCCACTTTCATTTAGTCCCAAAGGATATTTTATTAAGTTTAAGTAGGAGTGAGGACAAACCAGCCTACTTTGTTTGACTTTTTATTTATACCTAGTTCTAGAAAGTATTTCAGGCATCACCCTGTGCCTTTAAGTTATCCCCCGCCCCTCCCCCCACCCCTCCCTGCTTTTGAACTACTTACTATTCAAATGCCTTTCTAGAGAAGCCACCTAAGTTCAGGCTAACAGGGTGGGCAAAGCAATCACAATTAGGAAGAAAATGGCAAATGAATAAGAGTGCCAAGATATATTCCAATACAATTCTGGTACTACTTAGCTAATTTCCAAGGTGACATGCTGCCCCATAAGTTGAATCTTAGATTCTCTTGAAAATTATATGTGAGTTAGAAGACCATAAATCTTTTTGCTCTCCATAATGTATTTAACTGGGTGTGGCAGGTAGCTAGTCCTTTTGACCACCCATAGATGCCTGTCTAAATGAGGAGCCAGATAGTCTTTCTTTTTTTATTGTAGCTGTTGGTACGGCAAACGCTAGTCCAAAAGGGTTTATGTGTTTTTCTTAACTTAATTTGCCTCAGTGCAGTTATAAATGACTAGGTGGGGACCTTCCCTTTATCCTGCAAGGTACCAAACTCACTAGCGGTACCTTGGTCTCTTCTGCTTCCCTATTATATCACCTTTGCCTCTCATTCCAGTTCTCTTTTTAATGGGTTATAAAGAGCAATTCTGCGATTCCTCAAACCAAAAGTAAAATGTTGGCAGAGCATGCACATGAATAAAGTGAATCAAATCTCTTGTGAATTAATCCATTTGGAGATATAATTTTCAGCAAAGGAACACAAAATTAATACAGCTATTGCAAAGTGATCCAGATAAAAGACAATAGGTGTCCCCTAGGGCAAGTTTCTCTATCATGAACAAATGTTTGTTTTCCATTTCACTGGGGAGTTGCAGTTTATTATCTTTGAAATTTAAGTCCTGACATTCACAAGACCAGGTTGGGTTCATTACAAATCAAGAAGCCAGCTAGCAATATGAATGCTTTACTCAGTCCACTACTACCTTCAATCCCCAGACAAGGAGCCCAGGAGACACTTTATGTTTCCAATGGCTTAGACTACCAATAAGCCTGCCTTGGAGCTGACTTAGGAATCCTGGGAAGAGGCTAGCAGTCAGATTCGTCTTGGAAGAGTTGCAAAAGAAAAGAATCCAAGTGTCTTACACAAATTAAAGACTCTCTCCCTAAGAATATGGCCTAGCAAGAAACAATAGTTAGCAGAGTAAAACCCAGGCTTTTCTGGACTTTCCTTTACAAGCCTATGAGACTTGCTGGGGTCTATGGAGACCTTGATAGAGAGAACTGAGAATGCTACTGTGCTTATTGATGGCAGTGATTTGTTTCAAGCTCTAGTGTTTTCTCTCCTAGCCCCCACCTCACCTCCTTTTAATTTTTTTCAACAGCTGTGTATAATAAACAATGTTTGTTTAACATTCTACATCTGGTGTTGACATTTCCATGCCAATAAGTCCTCCTCTCTCCCACCTTGGCGTGTCCAAAAATTCCAGAATCCTGATTCCAAAGGGGAAGTAAGCCATGCTTGACACCCTCCCTTCACACACCTCAAGCATACACACACACACACACACACACACACACACACACACGCATACACACCAGAGACAACGAGATCAAAATAAAGTAAAACAAGGAGGACTAACTCTGGTGAGCTGCTGCACTTTCTTATAGGCCACAGGCCCATGTAGGAACCACTTGAGCTAAATGAAAGCCAGGTTCATTGAGCTTTGTATTCTGCTTTGTTAGCCAAGCAGAGGAGACCTATTCAGTACCAGCAATTTTGAGAGAGCATCGCAATGAGGCTTCACTTCCAGGCAGTGATTGTCCTGGGATCACAGAAGCAGAATTCCCAGAAGAACATTCTTGCTCCCTGTATTACACATTCAACTTGAAATAATCAAAAGCCAACTTCCCAGTTAATTAATCCAACATGAAGAAAACAAATCAGAAAAATCCCAGTCCTTAAACCAACAGCTTATAAACATAGTACACGTCTTGGGCCCCATCCCCACCAATCCTTTGTGGAATGAGGCAGAAGAATCATAAATTAAATAAATAAAAGGTAGTACTTCCACATAGGAACTGCCTGGTGACTTTAGAGCTTTTAGGAAGTTATCAGGGCCATACAGCAATCAACACATTCTTAGGGGCATTCCCTCAACTTCTACATCCTACCAAAGCAATGATATACATGGTAGGGATAGGCAGGCATCTTTCTGCCACCTCACACTGCCTCTACTGAAGATGACCATTAAAACAGTTTCATCTAGGATTGAAAGCCCAATATCATTCTAGGCTAAAAATCCTTTGCTCAGAAGAAGTACTTACTTGCCAAGTCATTCAACTTTTTGTGTGTCTTTTTCTTTAATACTAGTATTAGTGCAAGACTAACTTTCTTCACTCCTCTCTAGGCACACAGGGAAGAGAACTTTTCTCCCCAGGTTTCCTACATAGTAGTCTAGTGAGTGAAATGTGAGTCTGGGAAAGCATGGATATACCTCAAGAAAAAATGAAATTGTCACTGGAATCTCTTTAGCAGGGGGACTGAGCATCACCAGATGATGCCATGTTGGCATTTTAGAAAAGCAGACTTCCTTTCATTTTCTTTTCCTCTTAAACCATTGCAAGACCAAAGTCCACCCTTGTGCAGCAACTCTCACTGGACTAGCTCTTGCTCTGGGCTACTCAGAGGCAACTCTCACATGGAGCCAGACTCCTGCCGCATTGGGCACATTCTTAGTCAGTCCTTGCATTCTCCTAAAGCAGCATTTGCTGAGCAACTTATGTGACACCAGCAAGGGGAGCCTTCATCTTCAAAGAGAACTGTCCTTGAGTGGCTTAGAGTGGAATTAGGGATGTAAGGGGAAGTAACCCAGGTGGTCAACAGGTAGTAGCAGTTCAATCATCAACCTGACAAGTGTCAGCCCAAATCTGAGTAGAACTGATTTTGCTAACTATCTAGCATTATAGCTGAAAAGAGGTAGGAGATAAAGATAGGAACTGAATCCCCAGAGACATTCAGTGACTTGCCCAAAGTCACATAGCTTGTAAATTACAGAGTTGAGATTAAGCCTAGAATCTAGTTTGAAGATTCTTTCCACTATTCTTCAGCTGTGTTTAAGAATCAGGGTGGGGATAGTGGATAGGGGAAAACTTCCTGGCCAGCTCAAGTCTGTAGATGAAAGAAGTGGCTTTTTCTTGTTGAAAAAGAGGAATGTCTGTGCTGCTTATGCCAAGTTCTTTCATGGCTGAGAACTGGTGATTGAAGATGCAGAAGTCCAACTTTGCATAAGAAACAAGCTGTCTGCTCTCTGTTGGTAAAGAAATACCCAGAGGCCTTTTAATTCCCACAGGCTAGGTCTGTAATAATATGGTACAGTGCATTCCCTTTCCTTCCTTCCAGCTTAATACCTGCTAGCCAGCTATTCTGAACATGTATTTCACCTTTGGCGAGCGTACCTCATGAACAGACAGTAAAGGATGAAGGTGGAGAAAAGAGTCACTAGATTAATCACAGACTTCAAAAAACAAACCTAAGCCAAATGTCCTCAAATCCTTGTCAGGACAGGTTAAAGCTACTTGCCACCAAAACAGATCCATCACACTGAGGTCTGAGGCAGGCTTATTCTTTACAAAAAGCTTTCTTTTCTGATCTCAGAAACTGTCACAAACAGAAGCAAGAAAACAGGGCAAACTGAAAGGGGGGATGTCAGGGCTCATACTGCCTCAGTGGAAGATTTAACTGGACTGAGGACAGAATTCCAGGGCAGGGAAGAGAAATGGGTTTGTGTCCTCTCCATGTTTTGTCAGTGTGGTCTTCTTACACATCTCATTGCCTGGGTTTAAACACTTATCTGTCTCATTTTGCTTCTGATTCATATTTCATTCCATTGCCTTCCTTTCTCCATTCCAGTGTTCTGACTTTTACAGTTAAGGCCAGCCTTATGTGTGGGCAGAGTAAGAGCCCGTTTGAGTGGTGCAGAAAAGATGTCCTTACTCTAAATACCTCCTATTCCTGATGCCACTGTGCCTAAAATCCACATTAGTACTTCATTCCTTTTAGTGAAATATAGTATTCAGTTTTTTAAACAGACAAGTATCCATCACTAATATCTAAGTGTGAAATCATTTGTCAGATTGATTTCTTCTTTGTCATAAGGTGCCTGAAGCATTATGCAATTCTTAGACATCTAGACAGGAGACAAAGGGACAGACTGAGATGGAAAGAAAAGGGAGAAGACCTATGAGAGTACAGAGTGAACAAGATAGGAAAAGAGAAGAGAAAAGACAAGCTAAAGCACCAAAGATTTATTTTCTCTACTTGCCAATTTGTTAAGGGTGAATTCCTCGTCATACTCTGTCTTTGCTCTGTCCTTCCTGGACTAACGCTGAGTTGGGGACAGTCTGAGATGAACTACTTGTAGTCCATTCACACCTCTCTCAGGCCAATCATCCTGTCTCTACTTTAGCTTACTCCTGGAAAGGACAAAGTCATTTATTCCTTCATCTCCAGAAAGACCCTCAACACCTGAGCCAGGGAGCTTAGTAGAGAGCAAAGCGCTTGTGATGCCAAAGGCATGAGCTCAGTCTTCATATGGGCCAGTGAAACTTGCATAGCCATTACCCAAGCAATGTGCTCCACAGGGACCCAGGCGAGACAGTGTGTCTGGATTTGCTCAAACCATCTCCAAACAGTTCAAAGTGGGCCACCAGCATCATCTTCCTAGACAAAGGACAGTCTGTTCCAAAAGGACACCTTTGATAGTGGAATTCCATCTGGATGAATACATAGCACCCCAATCCTACTCCCCACCAAGGATTCATGCATAAAGAAGTCATTCTGATCCCACTCTATTTAGCAACCTATCATTGCTAACACAAAGTTAACAAGCTGGCTAATGAATACAATCATAATGGACCCTCTCCCTCACCAAAAAACAAAAAACAAAAACAACAACAACAAAAAAAACTCTTTGCAGAAATGTTGAAAATAATCAAGATCTGCTGAGCTTGGCAGTTTCCAATAGTTTTCATCTAGCAAGGTGTCCAAGTAAAATGCATTGCCAACAGTGCAGGAAAACTCATTCCACAGAAGTACACTGAAATTCTAAATGTCACCAGTATAGTTACATAGTCTTCTACCAGTGATTGAAAATACAGCCTGTATTTTTTTTTTTTTTTTTTTTTGGCCCAGGTAGGCAGTGTTCCAACATCCCTTAGTCTCTAACCTCATTTTTCCATACCATAATCCATTAGTGGTACTACTGATGAAACAAACACCCTAACTTAGCCCCCAATGGCTAGTGGTGTCGATATTTATCTCAACAATGGATAGTATTTCTAACAAAACTCCCCTCTGTTGGGAGAGCTGATAAGACTGCATCTGAAGTGGATGCCTCTCTCCTCTACTTAGGTCAGAACAACTGAGAGCTCAATTTGTTGCCATAGGTAGAAGTTTCTTTTTTCAAGCTGGCTATAGAGCTGGAACTGAGGACATATTTATAACTAGAAGCAAATAACAAGCCTAAAGGAATTTGCTACCTGTCACAGACCAGGCCAGATTTCCTGAATTAACTCTGCAGTTGCTGGAGAGTTCTAAGGATTGTTTTTCTTTCACTTTTAAAATGGTCTCTTAAAAGACCTTGCCAATGCTCAAAATCTCTCTTTAGGAAGATAAGCATGTGCCATTGATGGGAAAAATTTATTCAACAAATACTTAAGTGCTGATATGTCCAAGACACTGTAGAGCTCTGAGAGATAATTATCATTGTCTGTTGTTTATCTATTCAGCAGCTACATTAGACTTTTTGCCCTTAAAGTAATACTTGTTTCTACAAATGGTTCCAACTTGTTTTTCTACTTGAGTTGGGAAAAATTTGGCCAGGTTAAACTAACATTCAGTCACAGGCATCAACAAGCACTAAAAAACAACCCAACTCAGTACAAGTTCTATGAGGCTGCCACTGGGAACTGTATCATTAGAAAGCAACGTTGGCTCCGTAGATGACTTGCTTTTTTACACTTTTAGTTCATCAGTTATTTTCATAAGAAAAAATGAATATGAAGAGATTTGATAATCAAAGTCCCCCTAACAACAAGGACAAAATAGAGTTCTAAATGATACCATCAGGTCTGGCCTGGTTTGTGACAAATAGCAAATTCCTTTATAATTATTATTCATTTCTAACTATAAATATGCCTGCCCTAAGTTATAGATTATGGGTTTACTCCTAAACTGAGATATTGGTTGAAACTGGTCCTCTTGGTCTTTAGAAAGACAATTGTCACAACAAAATATGGGGTTTTATTTTAGCCGCTCAAGAAAGACCTGATGAGCAGCCCTTTCAAGGCACCCTTCCTGGGAGCCTCCACATTACTTAATGCAGGGCACTTGACACAGTTGCTGAATTTTATATATACAGAAGAATCTGCAAAACTTTAAGACAATTGGATGAGGTTTGGAAAACAACTCAGGAATAAACTGGGTAGGGTTAGTTAAACTATAAAAAAAAGAAGGTTAAGGGAAAGCAATACATGTTTCCTGGAGTTCAAAGCAAAAGGAAGCAAACAGAGTATGGTAGGACTGTTACCTAATATTGGCCAAGGAGAAAGTCTTCAAATTCTAAAAAGGAGAGACCGAAAACTGTTGTAGCAATATTAAAGCTTTGGACAGTTAAGAAGATAGAAACAATACCTAACCACTGGAAGTGTGTCCAAATCTCTATCTCAGCCCTGGTGAATTTCATGGGTGGGGGAGTGATTACAGAGCACTTGGAAAGGGAAGTGGTAGCTTAAAGAAACAGCATAGGTTTTAGGTGATCCCTCGGCTTAACACAAGGGAAAAATACTTTATAGGCTGGTTTACAGAATATCATTTGCTGTTTAGTCAAGGCTGCCAAGAAAACTGTTGGAATTCTTAGCAATTAGCTCAGCAGCTTGGCTTGAATTCAAAATACTGGCTCTGAAGGGATCCCCATGTCAGCTCCAGCACCAAAAAGCACCTCACTTTAATCTGAAGTTTCAGAGAATTTCCAGTGGCAAGTTGCTGAGATGGCACCTCACTACAAAGATTCTGGAAAGAGAAGGTGCCCCAGATATTATCCAATTAAAGTATCTTATGGTCACACTGAGTATCTTAGAAATTGTTTTTCTCTGTTCTTTCAGACCTATGACATGGAGCACACTTTCTACAGCAATGGAGAGAAGAAGAAGATTTACATGGAAATTGATCCTGTGACCAGAACTGAAATATTCAGAAGTGGAAATGGCACTGATGAAACATTGGAAGTTCATGACTTTAAAAATGTAAGTTGGATGTTTTTCTCCTGAGGCTTCCCACTTAAAATATTAGAGCAGTCGAGACTAGTTAAAAATAGTCTTTAACTTCCATCTAATTTATAAAACAAAGCTTTTCCTTTGAATTCAAAATTTGCTATTCTGAGGCCCTGACAGATCATGGAACTCATTAATTGTGGCTACTTCAGGAAACATTATTATTGTGTTTTCTGTTTCATAGGGATACACTGGCATCTACTTTGTGGGTCTTCAAAAATGCTTTATCAAAACTCAGATTAAGGTGATCCCTGAATTTTCTGAACCGGAAGAGGAGATTGACGAGGTATGTAAGAACAATAATAGTGTAGTGGTAGCAAAAGACATCATTTATTGGGTACTAACTACATGCCAAACATTGTACTAAAAACTTTACTTTCTTTTGATTCTCAACTCTATAGATAATTATTATTATTATCATCATTTTCAGATGAGAAAACTGGAACGCAGAATGAAAAAGTGACTTTTGCAAGGTCACACAGCTAGTGAATAGCAGATGGGACTCTTGAACTCAGGCCTTTCAAAAAATTATAGTTTGTGGTTTTAGGTACAACACTATGCTATACTTTTATACCTGGGTAGCCATAACATTATGGACATTTGTTCCCAAACCAAAAATTTTTAGTAAGAAGGATGAGCAAGAGGAACAAAATCAATCTTGCCTAAGATAAAGTCCTTAAAAAAAAGTCCCAAGTCCACTGGAGTTCTCGCCACTCTTGTCACGCTACCACTTTCACCTATTTTAAATATTTTAGTTAAGTTACCTTACCATTTTATGCTGGGCTTCTAATGGAATCATCTACATCGAACCTTTGCAAAAGTAAAGAAGGTGAAAACCGCATCATAATACTAATTCTCTGGAAACACACTGCTAGGCCAGGCAAGGCAACTTAGGGTACTGGTGCAATCACTGAATGGTCCCTGAAAGTCTAGTGGAAGATGAATGTTATTGCTTAAAATACAACTATCCAGAAAGCCCCTGAGGCTCTTTATTGTTCCCCGGTATTTTGTCTATAATTACATATGTTTTTATCAGTGAGGGGAGAAAGGAGTTTCTAATTAAAGCTACATTGTGATAGTATACCCCTACTGTAGCAAGAAAAAAACAAACATTTGCTCTGTTTGGTTGGATGTGGTTTGGTTTAATGTTTAACCAGAAAATCTAAAGTGAAGTTATGGCAATGGCAGAGTGATCTCTCTATAGACTATAAAAACCTCTTTCTCTTCTCTTTGTCTCCTGTTTGTTGTTGTTGTTGTTGTTGTTGTTACTTTTCTCCCATCCAACTCCCTCCATCTTAATTCTCACCTACCCATTAATCTTTTTCTTTGGGTGGGGGTGGGGAGCACTTTTTCCTTTCCCTTACCCAAGTCTTAGAGCTGTCATTGGCTCTCACATTACTCTTTCATGCTGCTGGTCTCCCAGAGCCAGAGAATTTACAGATCCTTGTTACTAGAATTTCTAAGAAAATGAAGAAAAAAAATTCCCCCAAGATCATTCTCTGCTCCCAAGGTCTACAGTAGTGAGAAATTTTGGAGATTTTTTTAAAAAAAATAAGCATAAGTTAGATGTTTCTGAGGAAGAAATCAACTTTCAGAATATTAGGAATGACTGTGGGAGGCAAGGGCAAGGTGAAAGAAGAATCAATAAGATTAAAAACCTACTATATACAATATCATATGTTGATTCTTACAGAAAATAATGTAAACAGTTGAGTAGGCCAGTCAGCAATGAGAGCTTGAAGTGATAGAACAGAATTTACTTTTCTGAAAGAAATAAAGGCAAAGGCCCATAATGTCTCATTTTGGCCCTAATTTATTCCTCAGTTAATTTTTCCTAATCTTCTCAATAATACAAGCATTCGTCTCATGATACTAATATTGCAGCTTCAAGTAAATCCTGTTTTTTTATATTCACGGTATAGATTTTTTTATGAGACACATTTGTGATCCTGAATGACAACAACCTCTTTTCTGTACTTCCCTCAACACTGTATCCATGGTGTGTGCATGTTGAACATGCAGAGCAGGTATATAAATAGCCCTGATTTTGCTAACAAAGCTAGTCAGCATACCAGCTTCATTTTATGCAATCTCTTTCAATGCATACCAAGGTCTTTGCAGACTCAAGGACAAAGTTACTAAGACTTGAGAATTGTAAATGACTCCAGAAAAAAATTAGTGAGAAGTAAGTATACAAGACAACGACTTCCATACTAGAAATTGAAGGGAAGGTATATCCTCCACAGTATAAGAAAAGCTACATAAAGCAAAAGTGCTCCATGAGATAAACTCTAAACATCTAGAGTGAAAGGAATACAATAGTGGTAAGGCCATTGAAGTCATAAGCTGGAGACTTAACTTTAAAACATAAAAAGACATCTTTTGTCCTACAAACAGCTATCATTAACAGAAAAAGCTTGTAAAACCAAAATATTAGGTCCTATTGCTATTTAATCGACCTTACCACTTTGGATTATAGGAGATGTTTCAGTTTCAGGTCAAATACTTGCAACTTTACCTGCAAGCGTAAAACAAGGCAGACTCACAACATCGACTTAAAAAGGTGAAAACAAATGCAAATCACTCAGAGTTCCAGAAACTCAAATTAAAACATACACAGCCTTAAGGTACCCAGAAAATAACGGAAAGCCTTTATGACTTTAAGTGAAATGGTAGCAGAGAAGGTTCCTATTTCAGTGAGCAGGCTTGCTGTTAAATCCAGGAGGAAAGGACAGTCGTGAACTCCTGCAAGGGCACTTACTGTATGCAAAGGTACAGAGCTCAGCAGCCCTAGGATTGAAATTGTTATTAACATTCAAAACATATCATTTTCCAACATTCCATAATGTCTCACTCTTTCTATTAATTTCTCTGTCAGTCCCGACTCTGAACTACTTTCTTCTTTCAGAATGAAGAAATTACCACAACTTTCTTTGAACAGTCAGTGATTTGGGTTCCAGCAGAAAAGCCTATTGAAAATCGAGACTTTCTTAAAAATTCCAAAATTCTGGAGATTTGTGATAATGTGACCATGTATTGGATTAATCCCACTCTAATAGCAGGTATGGCATCCTCATCCTTCTCTTTCCAAAGAGAGTAACAGGTTAATGTTCCCAGCATTCAAAGACTGCATTTCTAGGAAAACAAATGATTGGCTTATATCTTCCTGGATGAGACTGTATATTCTGACTGCCAGTGTGAAGGGAATTTTTCACAGCCAACTTATAAATCAGATAAATTAATGCTGACAGGCTTTTAAATATCCCAGCAAAGGTAACACCACCCTAATGTGACTAGTTATAGCAAAAGGCTAATCTGTCTTTCTTTGCACATTTATATTCATTGCTGTCAGTGTCATTGCTCAAACCACTGTGGGTCCAAACCCAAGAACAGAGGAGAGAAGAGCAAAAACAATGCTCTGTTGTCAAGAAGGATTCTCTATGTGAAATGGTGGCATTCTCCCCAGAATATAGGACAATTGGTGTAATACAAATATCTTTGTGGCTGTTTTAGAAATAGCTATAAAAGTAATTGAGAGCTAGCGGTCCAGAGTGGAAGAATCCAGCCCTCAACTTTCAGTCAGCTCATAGAGAAGGTAAAGGCTCCTAGTCATCTTATTCTGTCTAGCTAACATGAAATTTGACCTCCGTCATTCTGGGCAGCATAGATTACTATACTACTCAAGAGAGTCCGTTTCTACCAATACAAGCATCTGTTGGTACTCTTTGGAAATTTAAGAAAAGGTGACTAAATACAATGTGGTATCCTGGACTGGATGCTGGAACAGAAAAAGAAAAAGTCTGTAGTTTAGTTAATTACGTTGTACCAATGTTAACTCCTAAGTTTTGATCATTGTACCATTGTTATCTAAGATAACATTAGGGTGAAAACAGAGTGAAGAATATGTGGGAACTCTTTACTATTTTTGCAACTCTTCCATAAATCTAAGATTATATCTAAATAGGAGGTTTTTCTAAAAAAAAATTTAAGACAAGAAACAGAAGGGAAATGGGAGAAAGAGGACGTTGAATCAAATCAGGCAACCAAGAAATATTTATTGAGCACCTACCATGGGTAAAATTATTGTGGGAGACACAGAAGTTCCTTTTCTTCATTTTTTTCATTTAGTATATTAATAAGGCAAAGCAGTAAGTGTTTGATGACAAACAAGCAAAGAAGAGGTCTGTATGCATGGGATGGTCAGGTGTATTTTGAAAAAGACTTTAAAATATCAGCTGAAGGAGCTTGGAAAAGTGGTCCACGCTTGCCTAAATGATGCCGATCAGAAGATGGAATGAAAATCTCTATCCACAACTATTATTTCCCCAAGCACTTCTTTCAGAAACATTTGCAAAACAGTCGCATCACAACCTTGTATTTATTATCTTAGTTTCCGAGTTACAAGACTTTGAGGAGGACGGTGAAGATCTTCACTTTCCTACCAACGAAAAAAAAGGAATTGAACAAAATGAGCAGTGGGTGGTCCCTCAAGTGAAGGTGGAGAAGACCCGTCATGCCAGACAAGCAAGTGAGGAAGATCTGCCAATAAATGACTATGTGAGTTATGTTCATGTTAACTCTTGATAGAGGAGAAACAAAGAGCCTTCACAAAACTTGCTATCCCTCAGATCACAGTCATTGGAAGGAGAATGATCTTGGTTTTAACCAAAAAAAATGTTTAAGAAACTTGGAAGCTCCAGGCGGCTCATTCAAAACCAATCTTGATCTTTATTGATGTATCACCATGACTAGGCTAAGGAGCTTAATTTCTTATCAGGCCCCAACTAATAGAATCTTATAGTCCCCCCCGCTTGATGAGACCTCTTCCTAGTGCACCTTCCCTCCCAACACTGGCTTCTTCTTCTTTCAGACTGAAAATGGAATAGAATTTGACCCTATGCTGGATGAGAGAGGTTATTGTTGTATTTACTGCCGTCGAGGCAACCGCTACTGCCGCCGCGTCTGTGAACCTTTACTAGGTTACTACCCATATCCATACTGCTACCAAGGAGGACGGGTCATCTGTCGCGTCATCATGCCTTGCAACTGGTGGGTGGCCCGCATGCTGGGGAGGGTCTAATAGGAAGTTTGAGTTCAAATGCTTAAACTTCTGGCAGCCACCATATAATAAATGCATGCTATCTAATGAATTTCTGCCTATGAGGCATTTGGCTCCAGAATTACTTGTAGGTAATTCCTCTCTTCATGTTCTAATAAACATCTACATCATCACCAATGGCCTGATTGCTGCTGAGCACACTGGGTAAGTGTTTGCTGTGAATATTTCCAGAAACTGAAACCGAGCAAACCCCTCTAACATGGGTGATGACAGTGAAATTTGCACTTCATTGGACTTGGGAGTAAGAAAGGGTAAAGCATATGATTCTCAAATACCATTTTTTTTACTCTGTTATATTGAGAAAGTGGAAATGAAAGACTGATGATAAAGTGGCCCCATAACTGATGCATAGAAACATATCCTTTTGTGTATAACCCAGTGTTTAATTACCTGAAAGACAAATTATAGACTTGCCTAAGTATCTAGTAAGCCACTGGACAGGCAGTGAGTCACAGCAGGCCAACACTAAAATATTTCTAATGAGCAAACTCAGCAAAGGAGAAAGCTAACCTAGCAAAAAGGTCCCAGGCTCTCCTTATATAAACAGGAAATCAACTTTGGACAAATTCAACATTCCGTAACCTTCACATCTGACTTCTTTTTAGATCAGTGTCTGGTTACATAACTTTCCAAGGCAATTGTCTGAAAAACAAGGACCCATAAATATCATTTACAAAAACAGGCATCATAGGAAATTACTGAGATGAAGAATCAAGTGGGATTTTTCTCTTCTAAATCACAGGAAACTAGTGGTAAGCCACCTTATTAAAGGAAAGGTAGGGCCTACTGCCCAATCATCCTACCTTGCTTGGGAAAGAGAAAAGGGGAAAGGAAAATAAGTGATTAGAGGGCAGTGTTAACCTTGATGTCCCACTCAGTTCCAGTTTCAAAATTCATGCTTTACCTATCTGTCACCCCTTCTAGTTTCATTTAAAGGTAGCATCCTTCATTGCGCAATTTTAAAGTTACTGTATCATGAAAATATCTGTCTGAAACTTTCTATCAGCAAAGTATTTTCAAATAAAATCTTCGCTAAGATGCCTGAAAGCCATGAGTCATTTTCTCTCATTTAATAGCTGAGGGAACACATGGTACTGGCTTTGCCCAAGACTGAGTTAAGATTAACCAGTCATAGAGTGATCATTAGCATACATGCCATACTTGGATTGCCAATTTTCACAGAATGATAGCACAATAAAATTTATTTAACAATGCACATCACTAAAAATATTTTCTTTTTTTTGATGATGTAGAAGACACCTGGTAGTTTCAAAGTACTTTGATTATCATAACAAGCATTTATTTTTAGTTGAAATAGAAAAAAATGTAAAAGATATGAGATTAGTCTGAAGTTGTATGAATTTCATGATGTTCTTTATCATTGTTTTAAATAAATTATTCATTTTAGCATTGTTTTTATAGATAAGTCAATAATTTTAAATTCCTGAGACACTCAAATTTATGCAGTCTATAGTATACTATATATACCCTGCTCTGTAAGATATATAAATGATGTAGAAAGTATGCTCCCTGTCTCCAAAGAAGATAAGACACCCAAAATACATAAACCCAGACATAGGAACTTATACACAGTTAACTATAGTTGTATATGCTATGTATATGTACACACACACACACACACACACACACACACAAAGAGGTATAGGTGATTCCATATCACATTTTAGGGCTCAGAGATCCTACTCACATTCTTTTAATTCAGGAAGCATTTCTTGCTGAAATGAGATACCTCAACCTCCAAATAATTTCACAGGGAGAAAATATGCTCCCCTTAATGAGGCAGACTATGAGTTCAAAAGAAAATACAAGAGCATGCTTAAAGAAGCATTCAAATCCTCACGTGTTTAGGGGGAAAATAAAAAAAAAAAAAAAACCTAAACACATTTTTCTGTCACTTCAATTTAAATCCACACCAGATTGGAAAAGGAGAAAGTATATCTATCTTCTGTCATAAACTTTTGCTCCTCATTTGAGTCCTGTATAGAGACTGCTTCCAACATGCCTTAGATTTCCCTCACATCCATCCTACTTAAGCTATCTCTCTTCCTTCTTTCATCCTTCCCTCCATCCTACTGAAGCTGTCTCTCTTCTTTCTATCCTCCTTCCCTAAACCCAGCCGGCCAACACAAGGAGCAACACCAAAGTAACTCTGACCTCCCAAGACAGAGACCTTATAGTAATTTTAATGTATCCTTGTCCTCCAGTTCAATCTCTTGCCAAATACACCCAGCTTTCTCTCCTAAACATTGTCTCAATTATGCTTATAGTCCAGACCATAGGTTATTTCCTCTCTGCTAAATTTCCCAGGTTGTAGACTGAAACTAACATAAATCCTTTCACACAAAGTTGGTTTTTCACTCATAGACTTTATTAATGTCTTTTCCTTTTCTGAGAGTCTATAATAGCTACTTACTACATTAAAGATCAGGCCTGACTCACATTCACAACGTCCTGACCCAAACCACCCTAAACTACCACCTCAGATCCCTTTTCTCCTGCTACTGTCTTATCTACCCCTCTGCTTTTCTTAGGCACCTTAGCTTCATGTTCTATTTATCCAGTCATCCCATTTCCTTTACAGAGCTGTCTCTCACTGATGTAAAGAAATATTTAAGGCCCCATTTTCCTGTTACCTAAACATGTAATCTAAATCCTCTCTACTTCATTCTGGGCCTGTATAAGTTAATATAGTCTTCCCTTGGTATCCATGGACAATTGGTTCCGGGGATCCCACAGATATCAAAATTCTCAAGTCCCTGATATGATATGGCATAGTATTTACATATAATCTATGCACATTCTCCCTTATGCTTTGTCATCTCTAGATTACTTGTAATGCCTAACACAACATAAATGCTGTGTAGTTGTTACATTGTATTTTTTATTGTTTTTTGTTATTTTATTGATTTTTTTCCCAATATTCTTGATCTGCAAATGCGTGACCCATGGATATAAAGGACTGACTACATACAACTCTACGCACATACCCTTTATATAGGAGTTTAATGTGCAAGTTCTAAAAGAAGAAGGCCCATGCCCTCCCCCATTTGCTCTGTCTAGAACCTAGTACAGTATCTAAAGCATATAGGTGGCCTTTAAATTGTCTTTTTGGTTGACAGCAATGAGAAATAAGAAGGAGAAGAAAGTATAAGGAAAAGAAGATGCTGTAAAAGGCCACAGCTACAAATTCTTCAGAATATTATTACAAAAAGTTGGACTTCAGTTCTGTTCAAATTTGGGATGAAAGTTCTCATCTAACCTAATTCCTTTTTTGCATTTTTCATTTTTGACAGTCAGTTTCTAAAAGTGTGAGGAATTCCTCTAATCCCAGAATGATCAAAAGCATCGATGATTGTCCACAGCTCAATTATGTATTTCATTATACCAAATGCAGGCTTTTTGCATTTTCATCTCAATTTTCAATGATTCTATATATAAAAAAGAAAAAAGTGAAAAAGCACATCTGCCATGAAATCACAAAAAATGTCATATGGTTTTTCAGATTCTTTGGGGATCTAAATTCCAATAAAGAAAAGTCAGGTGAGGCGAAGTCATCCATTGCCCCCACTCAGCATAAGGACACTGTGCATTAGTGTGCTCAGCGCCTTCCTGCACACCTAAAATGGCTCCTTGGCAGAACTAAGGGCAAGGGAAATCTATTTTGAGTCTTTATATATAAGGCTCACTGTCTGGCTGAGTCCAAAACTGTCACTTTGGCTCCTAAAGTCTAACGCAGAAAGCTCACTGAGATAAATATGGACCTTCTCATTCAGGCTGTCAGGAAATGCGTGGATCTATTTTATTTATACCCTTAAAAATGATTTCATTTTGGCGTTCTTTTTTTTTTTTTTGGAGAAGTTTAATTTTGGGTTTTAATTTTGCTGACAGCATGCTGTTCCCTAACAAGAAGAAAAGTGGTTCCATATTAAAAACCAGGTATGAATGTACACACAAAAAATTATCCCTAGCATTCCAATGTTCTGATCCTAAGTCTCCCCTGGTAACTTTGATCAATTTGCATGAAAGCTACTTAACCAATGAATGCACTGACAATTTATTTAGATCAGTATTCAATTCTGGCATTTGTAACCCAACAAGTGAATAGTCACCTGTCTACTTGCTACTTTGAAATTTGTGTTCCGTTGTCTACCTTCTTTTCCATTCTCTTAACTCAGGCCTATTGTCTTTACTAAAAGGGGTCGGAAAGAAAGAGGAAGATTGAACCAAAGAAAATAGTCCAAGCCACAACAAATTTCTTAACCAAAACAAACAATAACAAAAAAATCCCAGCGACTCCATAGTGCTGAGATGATCTCTGTCTGACAGTGATATTAATATATTGTTTATATTTATCTCTCCCTGCTGATGCTATCATTTGCCATTCTGAATTTTCCATTGACAGCCGTATTTCTACTGGTCTTACTTAAAGAGATGTTGGCTACTGAAACACAATTCAGGATCATATTCAGATCACTCATCAGTGAGTGAGTCAAGAGCAAGACACCTGCCAGGGGCAAGAGATTTAGGGTGCAGACCTTAGCCATGGCTGAGTTACTGAAGTAGAAGGTGAAAAAGCAGCTATGTTACTATCTGAAAATAAAGCACAAGGATTTGAGCTTACTTATTTTGCAAAGAAACCCGTGTGGCATGTCGACTCACAAATTCACTGTGTCCACTGAAATCTGTTCTAAGGGGCGGGGGTTGCCTCTTACACAGCAATGTTGTTCTAGTCATGTGGAACTGGTGAACCACTGTGTTGTAAATCCCCTATGTTCCCAGTAATAGCTTTTGATATTTTGGTTACACTAAACCATATCATGCTAGAATCAGAATGGTTTGTGGTTGACCTTTTACATTTCCTGTTCCTCCAAATTACTTCTCTCTTTGAGAGTTTTTTCTTACCAGGGCATGTCAATCTAGGGTAACTGTTACACAATCAACAAAATATGAAGAACCCAGTGCTCTGCTAGACACTGTGGCATGGAAGATAGAAAATAGGTAATCTTCTTTGTTGTTCAGTTGTTTACAAAATGTTTTGCATGATAACATCTATGCCCTCAAACAATTAAGAAAGTTTGAGACAGAATTTTTTTCAGAAGGATTCAGGAGAACAAGAATTGTTCATAACCTCTCAAGAGACCGAGAACACCTCTCTTTCAAAAGTCAACAGAGATGGTTTCCTCAGAATCAGCCTACCAATTATGCTCAGAGATCTGCATATCCATGATTTCCCAAAGATATTTCTCTTCCTGTTAAGATCAAGTTCAGCTGTTTATAAAAGAAAATCCCAAAATGATATAACTTAAGCAAGGTAGATGATGCATTAACCTTATCCACATGCCTGTTTCTGTTCTACCATCCTCCATATATGGTTTTAATCCTCAAGGCCACCTCACAATCAAGAATAACTCTAGTTCTGGCCATCATGTCCATATTCCAGATTGGCACCAGAAAGGAGTTGGACAGGACAAAAGGACACCTCCTACCTTTTAGAAAGACTCCTGCTTCCATGTCATAAGCCTGAACTTATTCACATGGCCAGACTAGCTTCAAAGGAGATGTAATGGTCTTTGTTCTGGGTGTATTATCACCTCAAATGAAATCAAGATTCTGTCACTGAGGAAGAAGGCAAGAAGACATGCTGGAGTAGGCAATTAGCAACATCTATTAACTTGTCATAGGTTCTAAAATGCCTACTATTGAAAGTCATCACTTTTATATTAAGTTGATATATCTCAAAATCTCTGTTAAATGCAAGTATATCACTTGGAAAGTGGTAAAACATTAACAAATTAAGAATAATTCTCATATTACCACAAACCAGTCTAGATGAACTTTTTCTCTGAAGAATGAGATCATAAGTAAACAGAACAACCCTAACCCAACCAAAAAATAAATAAAGTATATATTAAGGAAAATAATCTAGAGGACTCTGTAAAGCCAAGGCATTACAGGTTAAGAGGTTGAGGGTAGGGAGAGGGCCAAAACCAAATTTTCTTACTTCACAATTATGCTACAGAACCGCCCCAACACATCTGGGTTGATACAATGGTATGGAATTGCTAGTCTGTAGATTATACCCAAAGATGGTATATTACAAAGCAAACAACTCCATTTACTAGTTTTTGCAAGATTTTTATTTGTTTTTCATTTTTACCAGCAAGGAGGAAAAGTAGAACTAGGAGATTAGAACTATTTGGGAAAAGGAAAGAAAAAAACTTTCAAATAACTATGTCTCTTGCTCTTGAATCAAAATAGAGCACCATTTCTAAGAAAAGTATGAGGATGAATTTTTTTTCAAAAATCCTCACAAGCTTTTGAGTAAGACCTTTATAAAATGAATATTATTCATCAAAGAGGTTTTGTTTTGACAGACTTAAATTGACTAGAGAAAGTTCATGTTCTACATTATGGGGAATCAAAATGTGTCTTGCAGAGCAGAGTAAATTTCACAACACATCATACACAGAGCAGATGTGAGAATCTAAGGCCAGAAAAAACAAGTTCTCTTTTACTACCACCCAGGGAAATTTCCCTTTTCTTTCAAGTAGCCAATAATCCACATTTATTTTTCTAAATCTTCATTTTCTTCACCATCATTGAATCCCATCAGTCATCATAATGAATATAGCTTTGGAGTTATAAAAAGTTGTAACCAATTTATAGACTAATCCCAAGAGCATAAGCCTTTATATTTAGAGAAACTATGTTGACTATTTAGGCCACCAGAGAAAAAATAAAGAAAAAAATTTCACAGTCTTCAGACCAACAAATACAAACTGATTCCCTACAGCACATTCATTGTGGGCACTGAATAAATATTAACCAACATTCTCCAGTGTTTTGACCTAGTATTACATTAGGGCATCTTAAGAATGAAGCCTACTTCAAGTAATGAGAGATTGCTTCACAGTAATTCTCTTTGCCTTGATATTCAGTCAAGTTTTTGATTCTAAAATTTTTTTCCCAGTGTCTACATTTTATTAATGAACTAATCTTTCTCTTTAAGTTTATGAAAAGCTGTACAGAAAACACTGAGAAAGGTTTTCATTTGAGGGTATTACTAGCATGGTTTCAGATATTTTGACTTTAAGGAGCTGCAGAAAGGGAGAGAAAGCTGATCCATGTTTTAGCTTTTCTCCAGAGTTTCCCAACCATTGTCCATCCAGTTTCATTTTAGATGATAATTAAGCAGTCTGCTAGAGCTGAGAAAAAACACCTCGAACTGTAGAAAATTTAAATGTATGTTTCATCAGGCATGCAAGTATTTCCCTCCAGGTGTCTAATTCTACATGCCAAAGCACGTTGATTTCAAAAACAGAGTAATTCAAAATCTCACAATTTTTCTTACACATTTCTCTATATTTCACACCCTATTTCAAAGTGATCAATTGGAACACAGGTTGCTCATGAAAGAAGGGCTCTATTATTTTATTTCATGAAGTGGCATGTCTAGGAGACCATATTTTTCAGATATAAAAGTTTTAGATGGGTCTCATGCTGTGTCATCTTTGAAAAATGAGAAATCCCACCAGAGGGTCACATTTCTACCACACACAGAACTAGTCCTTGTCTCTGATCATCCAGCCAGAAGGATAAGAATTCCATATTAAAAGAAAAATAAAGACCATCTCAAACTTCTTTGTTATACAAAGCTTAAGATCAATAGACTGATTGTGCTCCCTACTGGTATAATCAAGTGCTACAAGAAGCATCATCAAAAATTTACTTGACAAAAGTTCTGCAGACCTAAAAATTAAAAACATGTTTACTGTGCCCAGAAATAGGATATCTTGCCACTTGAGTTCAAAAATTACGAGACACGATTGTTCATCAGCCTGAGAACAGAAGCAAGTGTATTCAGTGCAGCTCCAGGATAAAGCTGAATATAGATTTATGTACTAGTACCATTTGACACCATTGTCAGTGTTACTAGCTGCCTATTACGTTCTTGTCAAATATATCTAAATATACCCTGATCCAGTGGTTCTCAAACTTTAGTCTGCACTCCTGGGTTTCCAGTTAAAAATGTACAGTCTTAGATCTGAGATCAAGAAATTCTGATTCTGCAGCATGGTGATGAAGCTCTGGAATTTGCATTTTATAAATTCTTTTCTCCCCTAGTGATTCTTTTGGATGCAAATAGCTCAAGGAATACATTCTTAATAACATTGATATGTAAACAAAAATAAAATTCTAAGCCCCCCAACTGACTGAGTGGTCCCTTCTCTGAACCAAAGGAAACCTGAAAAACTAAATTCCAAACTATGGTGGAAAAGGAGGTTGAATATGCCTCATTATACTCCTTCCCTTTTTTAGTTTAAATATTAAAATAGAGATCATAAGACTGATGAAACAGACTCTGTGGAAATAAGATACTAAATTTTAGCCTGACTCTGGTATAGCATCACAGGACAGATAGCAGGTCCTAAAGGAAATAAAAATATTTTACTCCAAAATATATTTATTTGACATATTCTGAAAGAGCCCTGGAAAAGCCATGTTTTATGGGGAAATATTTGCATCTGTAGAGAATCTCCATTAACATAATCAAATATTTCCCCTTCTAGGCCTCCTTGAATCCAGATAGGATTAACTGAGAGTCCGACACTTTTAAAGTCTGAATAAGAGACATTTGCTGTTTATTTTCTCTAAGGGCTGCCACCTATGATAAGGATTCATCTACATAATAAGAACCTTGGTCTCTACAACCTCCTTAACTCAGACATTCTTTTCCACTGATTTCAGGTTTTTATACAAAAGCTTAACTCCCTCTACCAATTGTCAACTAAAGCATCCATCCTTAAAGCCCACCTATGACTTATAAGCCTCTCCCACCCTGCTTCATGATGTCCCACCTTTCTGGCCAAACCAAAGTACACCACACATATGTTGATTTATGCCCTTGCCTATAAACATCTGTCTTCCTAAAATGTATAAAACCAAGCTAAAACCTAACCACCTTGGGTATATGTTCTCAGGACCTCTTGAGACTGTACCTTAGGTCATGGTCACTTATATTTGGCTTAGAATAAACCTTTTAAACTATTTTACAGAGTGTGTCTTTTCATCAACATATATATTTTACAAAACATAGAATAATTACTGACTAGTATATCAGCAAAACTATCATCAGAACTATGATCTCTATGGTGGGGTCGGAGAAAAAAATCCTGATTCCCTTGCTCTTATGCAAGTCAACTTTCTGCTTCCACCTGTCTTGCTGTCTCCTATTCAATGCTTGACCAAAGAAAAGCATTTTGATTAATAATAATAATAGCTAACATTTATTGAGTTCTTACTATTTTCTTGTATTAACTAATTTAATCCTTATAATAATCCTATGGAAGAGGTAGAACTCTCATTATTCCTATTTTACAAATGAAGAGACTGAGACATTACCCAAGATTACACACTCTGTTAAGTGACTGTAGGGGCCAAGGCCTGTGGCCCCCTAAAGTTTTGCGGAAAAATAAAACTGCAAAAGACAGATTAATAAGAGAAAAAGCATACAAATATATTTAATGTGTATACATGGCAGTCTTCAGAAGGAAGACCCAATCCTCATTTAAGTGCAGAAGTTTATATACCACCTTGAGGTTACAGAGTCATATCATGGCCAAAGACAGGTTATGGTGGTAAATCAGGGTATGGTGACAAGACAGGTTTTGAGAGGGAGAGAAGGGGAGGCTTGGCTAGGAAAGATAGTCTTGTTATGTAGATGAAACTTCACAGGTAGCAGCCTTCAGATAGAATACATGGCAAATGTTTCTTTTCAGACTTTTAAGGGTGTCAGACTCTCAGTTAATCTTTCTTAGATCCAGAAATGGAAAAGCCTGCCTAAATTAATGCAGATTCTCTACAGATCTATAGAAGCAAGTCTTCCCCACAGAGTCCCACAGGGCCACTTCAAAATATGTCAAAGAAATATATTTTTAAGTGAAATATTTCGATTTCCTTCATGGTAGAGCTGGGATATGAAGGCAGGAAGTCTGGCTCCAGAGCCCATGTGCTTAACCACTCTGTGACACTTCTTGTTTACATTTCAAAGGAAAAATACAAGTGTTCTTTTCTTTGTGATTATATTTTTACCTTACTCACTCATGTACAAAATTATTGTGAGGAGAATAAAAGTTTTGAAAGCATAATCTTTTATCAGTGGCTTACTTCATCAAGTTCATTTTCCCCTGAATAGTGTGTAATATTCACTACAATGCTTTTATAATGCTGCCTGGATTCCCTGCTAATTTATTGCCTCATTTAAGAGATGTGGAAACTGAGACATTAAGAGACTTTTCCAAGGTCATCAAAGAGTTGACGACAGCAGTAAAGGAGTCCAGGGAATTTCACCCTAAAATATGTCACCTGGTATGTCAATTGTTTTATTTTATTTTATTTTTACTTTATTTATTTATTTATTATTTTTTTTTAAGTTGGAGTCTCACTCCATCGCCCAGACTGGAGTGCAGTGGCCGTTCCCGGCCACTGCAGCCTCGACCCGCTGGGCTCCGGCGATCCTTCCGCCTCAGCCTTCCAAGTAGCTGGAACTACAGGCGTGTGCTACCATGCCCGGCTAATTTTTTGATTTACTGTAGAGATGAGGTCTCGCCAAGTTGCCCAGGCAAGTCTTGAACCTGCGGACTCAGGCAATCCACTCACCTCAGCCTCCCAAGGCGCGGGATTACAGGCTGAGCCACCTTAAAGGTCCGTTGAATGTCAGTAGATGCTGGAAGAGGCTTTACTCTGATACTCTTTTATCTACCTTTAGACTGGACCTGCCAAAGAAAACACAGTTGTCTTCCATTTCCTCCCTAAAATGTTATCTATCCCAGAAAAGAAGACTGAGGAATGTAACCACACCTGGACAGACTTTTTCACAAAATAATGTCTGCCTCTCAGGCTCATTCAAATTTCAAAGACAATCATTTACAAGTTAATTTCTATCTCATGGGTCCATTTATTCTCCCTAATGATTATTTACAACCCCTCAAAAGAATTGCCTACCTTCCCCATCTCCCCTTCCCCTATGAAGAAGGGTATAAAATTTGGACCTCATTGGGCTATTGATTAATTACACCTCTTATTTCTCTACCCCCTTTTGCATGTTAAATAAATTTTGTATGCCATTTCCTTTCATTGATCTGCCTCTTGTCAGTTTTGGGGGGTTTTTTTTGTAACCCTTCAGAGGGCAAAAGGGAAGCTTTTCTTCTCCAACCCTGCAGCAGCATAGTAAGATCTCTGCTCATTCGCCGTTTTGCATTCCCCCCAACCCTGCAAGGTCTCCGTTTAATTTCTTTACATATTGAATTGATTTGAGTAGAATAATAGCCATAGCCTAGGAATGGCCATGTATGGAGAATGCAAAAAAACAAGCTGTGTATTAAGCAAACTTGGCATGGCTTTTGGAAACCATGCTAGTGCTCAAAAGACAACAAAAACAATTGAAGACAGTCTGGACAAGAGAGGTGCTCTCTTTACAGTTGTCGTAATAAATCTCTCTCTGAATTTTACCTAGCATTTAGGTATATCAGGTCTTCAAGTGCATACCTGTAATTTCTTCCCTCTCTTTTTTCTAACCTCATGTTAAACATCACTATTTTCTTCTCTATACTGCCCTCACGAAATACTTTTAAAGCAGAATGAACACAATAGTATTCTTATCTGCCCTCTACAAATAATTCATGCGCCCAAAGCATGTGAAATTCTTTATAGTTGCAACTTTGAAAGAAAAAGTTCACCAGTAGCTAGCTAAAATATTTGTGAGCAACTATAAGTTCCAGTCAGTATTTATCAGAACCCCAGAGCAACTTACAAGAGGAGGAGACATTAACCATTCTGAGTCATCATGCCAAATTTCAAGGTGTAGAATTCTATTTTCCCAACAATCACCAAGAGTCCTGATAGTGTGAAGTAACCCAAATCCGTGAAACAATGTCAACTGCAGGGATTGATTGATGGCTTTATCTCCAGACTGATTTTTCCAAACCATTGGAAAAACCATGTTGGCAATAGGGCATGTTTTGTGATGTTTCCCATATCTAAAACTTTTTTCCTGCTTCTCTGGCTATAGTAAAGCCTCGATCTAAAGGAGCTTTCAAACTATGTGTGAGGTGAACAGATAGCCTTATACTGAGGTAAATAAGTGAGTTAATCGAATGAGGCACTATTTTCTGAACTAATAAATTAACAAAAATTAAATTAAAAGATTCAGTATTGAAAATACATGTAAAGAAAAGCAAAAAAGTCACTTTCATGTAATAGTAGAAGTGCAATTACCTCAGCTACCTTGAGTGTGATTTGACAATATCAATCAAAATTAAAACTGCATATACTCTTTGACCAGCTATTCTTCAATTGGGAATTTAACCTAAATATATATACTTTCAGTATATTTTTAAAATAATTTAAAATGGTATTCATTGCATTGATTGTGATAGAAAAAAACCTGGAAAAAACCTAAATAGTTCAGTTATAGAGCATGGATACATAAATTATGTTGCATTCCTACTCTGGAACACTACAGAAGCTCTGCTTTACCTGATATAAAAAAAAGTGTTTAAGAATCAATGCCAAATGGGGAAAAAAAGCAAGCTAAGGAACAGCTTGTATAAGAAAATAATAGCTACCCATGTGGGGCTTCTGAAATGGCAGACAGGATCTTTGTAAATCCACTACTCCATAAAAGAAATGAAAATTCTGGCAAAATTATAAAAATCAGCTTTTTCAGAAATCTGGAACTTAACCAAAGTCCTAAAGCAATCCGAGGAGCATTTATTCAAGAAAAGCCACTGATTCTCTGTAAGAAAACTTTATGACATTTTAACTTGGCCTACTCCGTGCCCCTCTTCCCAGTCCACAGTCACCTTGAATACCAGTCAACTCGCAACCACAGTAGCTATTTAAAACATACACACACACACACACACACACACACACACACACACACGCACACACGCATACACTCACACAGCAGCCCTACAGCCACTATATGAATCATACTTGGTTTGAAGCTCCTTAAAAAGTTTTGGCTCAGAGCATCTTCACTATTTTTTGTTTGTTTTTTCATTTTTCAAAAACTTCAGTATGTTAGGTTATTGTCAGCTGTGGTGGTCCTGTACTGAGTACCTGTACTGGCTCACAGTTTCCTGAGTGGCCAGAGTGAATGGAAAGTGGTGTTAGCTGGGGTTTAGGACCAGACCTTCCCCAAAGCTGAAGCATTATAGCCTATGCGGTGGGCTGTGCTGTTGACCTCTGGCTGGAAGGTGGTGCTTATGGAAGAAAGCCAGCTGCAATGTAGGGTTTCTCCTGGGCAAGTGTTGCTCTAAGAAGGTGTCCAGCCAGCCTAGGCCAAGGGCAAGGCTCTGGGGATTTCCCAAGCTCTCTGTCTGTTTTGAGCCTTTAAGGGGAGTGCAGGGTAAAGGACCTGAAGCACTCAGCAAGTGTACACTCTTGGCTACCACAGTGGGGATTGAGAGGGAGTCCCAGTCCACTGAAGCAATAGTGTTGTGCATGGCAGGGTCAGAAGAGTTTACACAGGGAGTGAGAGGTTGCTATGGCAACAAATCCCAACTGACACCCACCTTGGCTTCAGTAATCTGTGATCTGAATGTCAGAGTGCTGCCAGCTTTAGGGCCTCAGGTGTTGTTGGGCAACCCACCCAGCCAGAAACTTTCTGCAACTATGGAGTTTGCCCTTGGGGCCATCCCCTCCCAGACTGGCTGTTAAAGCAGCTGCCCCACTCACAAAAGTTGGGTTCAAACAAGAACCACATGATTATATCATTAGATGCAGAAACAGCTTTTGATAAACTCCAGCATCACATCTTGATAAAAACCCTCAAACACCTAGGTATAGAAGGAACATAGCTCAAAATACTAAGTGCCATCTATGATAAACCCACGACTAACATAATGCTGAATGGACAGAAACTGGAAACATTTCCCCTAAAAACTAGAATAAGACAGGGCTGCCCACTTTCACCCCTCTTATTCAACATTGTGTTGGAATTCCTAGCTTGGGCAATTAGACAAGAGAAGGAAATCAGGGGTATCCAAATAGGAAAAGAGAAAGTCAAGTTATCCCTCTTTGCTGAGAATATGATCCTATACCTCCAAAATCCAAGAGAATCTTTCAAAAACCTACTTGCACTCATAAAGGACTTTGGCAAAGTCTCAGGATACAAAATAAATGTGCAAAAGACAGTTGCATTCTTATACACCAACCAGCAGGCAGAGACCCAAATTAAAAGCACAATCCCATTCAAAATAGCCACAAAAAATGAAATACCTCAGCATCTTCCTAACCAGAAAAGTGAAAGACCTTTACAATGAGAACTACAAAAACACTGCTCAAAGAAATCCAAGAAGACACAAACAAATGGAAAAATATTCCATGCACATGGATAGGAAGAATCAACATTGTTAAGATGTCCATCCTACCAAAGGCAATCTACAGATTCAACACAATACCCATTAAATTACCAACATCATTCTTTCCAGACCTGGAAATGACAATACAGAAATTCATATGGAAATATAGACAACCATGAATATCCAAAACAATACTTAGCAAAAGAAACAAAGCAGGAAGGTAACACACTTCCAGACTTCAAACTTTACTGTAAGGCTACAGTAATCAAAACAGTCTGTTATTGATACAAGAACAGGCATATAGACCAATGGAATAGGATAGAGATTCCGGAAGCAAAGTCTCAATTTTTCAACCAACTCATCTTTGACAAAGCCTCCAACAAAAACCACTAGGGAGAGGAGAACCTATTCAGTAAACAGTCCTGGGAAAACTGGTTGACCACATGCAGAAGATTGAAATAGGACCATACACAAAAATTAACTCTAAATGGATCAAATACCTAAACGTAAAACCTCAAACTATAAGAATCTTGGAAAACACAGGAGATACGCTTACGGAAATTGGAACTGGCAACCAATTCCTGATCAGAACCCTAAGTGCCCATACCATAAGAAATAAGACAGACAAGCGGGACCTCATCAAACTGATGAGCTCTGCAAAGCAAAAGAAACCACCAAGAGAGCAGGGAGACAGCCCACAGAATGGGAAAAAATAGTTGTCAACTGTACACCTGACAAAGGCCTAACATCTAGGATCTACAAGGAACTCAAACATGCTGAAATGAAGAAAAAAACAAACAGCCCCATTAAAAAGTGGGCAAAAGACATGAATAGACACTTCTCAAAAGAAGATATATGGGCAGCCAACAGACACGTGAAAAAGTGCTCAGCCTCACTCATCATCAGAGAAATGCAAATCAAAACCACATTAAGATACCACCTA
>CAUYQG010061174.1:0-12246 GCA_963574415.1 Tarsius wallacei | reverse complement strand
GAGCCGGGCTCGGTGGCTCAGCCTGTAATCCCGCGCCTTGGGAGGCTGAGGTGAGTGAATTGCCTGAGTCCGCGGGTTCGAGACCCGCCTGGGCAACTTGGCGAGACCTCATCTCTACAATAAATAAAAAATTAGCCGGGCTGTGGTAGCGCGCGCCTGTAGTTCCAGCTACTTGGAAGGCTGAGGCGGAAGGATAGCCGGAGCCCAGCAGGTCGAGGCTGCGGTGGCCGGGAGCGGCCACTGCACTCCAGTCTGAGCGACAGAGTGAGACTCCAATTCAAAAACAAAACAAAAAAGAGTTCCAAAAAGATTCTGCTGAGCAGTCAGTAGAGGAGGAAAAACGTTCCAAAAGAGAATAGAAAATTAGAAAGGAAAAAAGATCATCAAATATATTATTTAAAAGTACAACCCTGAACTGAATCTCCAAATTGAATAGGCACATAAAGTATCCAATACAACAAATCAAACCCACACCTAGCCACATTGCTGTAGAATCTCAGAACACTGGACACAGAGAAACAATTCTAAAAGCTTCCAGAAAGAAAGAACAAGTAGCATGTACAGATCAAAAATTAGAACCGCATTAGGATAAAAAATCAGAATAGCATTAGACTTATCAACTCATCAACATTGGGAGCTAGGAGACAGTAAAAAATGCCTTCAAGGGCAACCCCCTTCGGGTCCCCTCCCACTGTGGAAGCTTTTCTGTCCTCTCAATAAATCCTGCCTTCAAAAAAAAAAATGCCTTCAAAATTTTGAAGGTAGGCCAGGCACGGTGGCTCATGCTTATAATCCCAGCACTTTGGGAGGCCAAGACAGGAGGATTACTTGAGACCAGGAATTTGAGACCAGCCTGGGGAATATAGCGAGACTCCATCTCTATTAAAAAGAAAAAAATCAGGGGAAATCATTCCCAACCTAGAATTCTACTCTTAGCCAAACTATTTTTTTTTTTTACTAAACACATTTTTATATAGATTTACAGGGTACAAATGTAATTTTGTTATATGCACAGATTATGTAGCAGAGAAGTTAGGGCTTTTAGGGTAACTGTCATGCAAAAAATGTACATTGTACCCGTTAAGTAATTCTCATCCGTTCCTTCACCCTTTCAAGCCTCCACTGTTTATCATTCCACACTCTATGTGCATGCATACACATTATTTAGCTCCCATGTAATATTTCTCTTTCTGTGCCTGACCTGTTTTATTTAAAATAATCGTCTCCAGTTCCATTCCTGTTGCTGCAAAAGACATGATTTCATTCCATCTTATGGCTGAATAGTATTCCATAGTGTGCATGTACCATATTTTCTTTACCCAATGATTCACTGATGGACACTTAGGTGGATTCCATGTGTCTTTGCTATTGTGAATAGTGTTGCAATAAACTTAAGTGCAAGTATCTTTTTTTTTTTTTTGAGTTGGAGTCTCCTGTTGTCGCCCAGACTGGAGTACAGTGGCATGCTCATGGCTACCTCAGCCTAAACCTGACGGGCTGAGGCAATCCTTCCGCCTCAGCCTTCCAAGTAACCAGAACTACAGTTGCGCTATCACGCCTGGCTAATTTTTTGTATTTATTGTAGAGACGAGGTCTCACCAAGTTGCCAAGGCTGGTCTCAAACCCATGGGCTCAGGCAATCCACTCGCCTCGGCCTCCCAAAGTGCTGGGATGACAGGCTGAGCCACTGAGCCCAGCCAGTATGTCTTATTTTGAAAATGTCTATTCAAATCCTTTGCTCGCTTTTTAAGGAGTTTATGTGTGGGGTTTTGTTGCTGTTGTGGTGGTTGAGTTATTTGAGTTCCTCTTGTATCCTGATATTAGAGTTTTGTTGGATGAATATTTTCTCCCATTCTGCATTTTATCTGTTCATTCTGTTGATTGTTTTGTTGTGCAGAAGCTTTTTGGTTTAAGTCCCATTTGTCTATTTTTGTTTTTGCTGCCTGTGCTTTTGAGATCTTAGTCATGAATTCTTGTCTAGGTTAATGTCCAGGAGAGTTTTCTATATGTTTTCTCTCCTTTTTTGAGTCAGAGTTTCACTTTGTTGCCCAGCTGGAGTGTAGTGGCACGCTCATGGCCACCATAGCCTCGACTGGTTGAACTCAGGTGATCCCTCCACCTCAGCCTTCCAAGTAGCTGAAATCACAGGCGTGTGCCACCACACCCAGCTAATTTGTTGATTTTTATTGTAGAGACTAGGTCTTGTCAAGTTCCCCAGGCTGACCTCGAACCCATGGGCTCAGGCAATCCTCTCATCTCCACTTCCCAAAATGCTGGGATTACGGGTGTGAGCCACTGTGCCCAGCTAGGTTTTCTTCCAGTATTTGTATAGTTTCAGGTCTTATATTTCAATTGACCATCTTGAGTTGATTTTTGTATATGGTGAGAGATAGGGGTCCAGCTTCGTTCTTCTGCATATGATAATCCAATTTTCCCAGTGCCATCTATTGAAAAGGCTGTCCTTTCCCCATGTTCTTGTCGACTTTGTCAAAGATCAGTTGGCTAAAATATGTGGCTTTATTTCTGGGTTCTGTATTCTGTTCCATTGAACTATGTGTCTATATTTACGAGAGTGTTATACTGTTTTGGTTACTATAGTCTTGTAGAATAATTTGAAGTCAGGTAATGTGATGACTCCAGCTTTGTTCTTTTTGCTTAGGATTGCTTTGGCTATTTGGGCCCTTTTCGTATCCATATACATTTTGAAATTGTTTTTTCTAATTGTGTGAATAATATTTTGATAGAGATTGAATTAGATCTATAGATTGCTTTGGGCAGTATGGTCATTTTAGTGTTATTATTTTTTTCCAATCCACAAGCATGGGATGGCTTTCCATTTGTTTGTGTCATAAATTTCTTTTATCTGCGGTTTGTAGTTTTCCTTGTAGAGTTCTTTCACTTTCTTGTTTAAGTATATTCCTAAAGTTTTGTTGTTGTGGTGGTTATTGTAAATAGGATTATTTTCTTGATTTTGTTTTCAGCTAGGTTGTTATTGGTTTATAGAAGTCCTGCTAATTTGTGAGCTTTGATTTTGTATCTTGAAACTTTACTAAATTCCTTGATCAAATCTAAGAGTTTTGGGGGTGTTTTCAGGTTTTTCTAGATATAAGATTATATCATCAGCAAACATGGATAATTCGACTTCCTCTTTTAGATTTTTTTTTATCTCTGTCTCTCTTGCTTGATTGCTCTGGCTAGGACTTCCAGTACTATGTTGAATGAAACTATGACTTAATTATGAGTAAAGAATAAAAACTATTTGAGATACAAGTTCTCAAAATAGCAATATTCCATGCATTGCTTTTCGGAAAGAGATAGGAATTATCATGCCAAGATAAATCAGTAAGTTCAACAAGAGAAATGCTTAAACCCAAAGAAATGGGATGCAGCACAAAAAAGAGACAAGAGGAATCCCCAAGGCAATGGTGAAGGGAGACACAAAGTTGCACAGCAGGACTAGAGATTAACTCATCAAAATTAGAGCGATTCAAAATGGTTTGAGAGTGATTTCTTCAAGAAATAAGTAGAATGGCTATTGCATTTGAACTTAGGGAGGAGAGATTTGCATGAGAAGAGTTTGGGGGTATGTAAGTGATAAGTAGGTAGAAAACGAAGAGGGAAGACAGTTAATTATTAGTTCTTCTTCTTTTTTTTTTTTAAATTGGAGTCTCACTCTTGTCGCCCAGGCTGCAGTGCAGTGGCACATTCACAGCCACTGCAGCCTCGACCTACTGGGCTCAGACGATCCTTCCACCTTAGCCTTCCAAGTAGCTCACCACCACGCCTGGCTAGTTTTTGTGATTTATTGTAGAGATGAGGTCTCACCAAGTTACCCAGGCTGCTCTCCCGCCTGGGCCTCCCAAAGTGCTGGAATTACAGGCTGAGCCACCACGCCCAGCCTAATTATTAATTCTAATGGAAATATAAAGTGCTGGAAAAGCTAAACAGATTTCTGTTTTCTTCAATATGGTGAATTATGTATTCAGTTGATGCTCCCACTATAAACTAAAAAATGCTGGAAAAAATGAAAATGTCTTCTTAAAAGCATAGTAAGGTCAACAAGACAGTAAAGAATTAACAGACCAAAATCTAAATGAGGTCAGAAACTTAGAGAGGCATTCAACACAGTCACATTTACATGAAGAGCATTCTCCACACTTGCAGACTTGAACTTTATTTGTTTTCCAGGAGAAGGGACAGAAGACCCAGCAGAGGTGGAGTCTGAGAGGAGATCTTCCCCATAGGAAACCTTCCCATTCCCATCCCCAGGGAACAGCAGTGACAGTTGTCTTGGTGTCAAATAGAGTAGAGGAATCTGTGACCTCCAATAGACTCTGAAAGAAATTTGCTGTCTAATGTTAGCTTTAGGTGGCTTAAAAAAAAAACTCATTCAATTTGTAAATTTAGCTTAAAGTGGTCCTGAAGAGGTGAGTATAATGTCCCCAAGGACTTGGCAGAAATAAATACAAAACTACTCTGAAAAAATACCTTTCCATTCTAAGCCCCAAAGAACTGCCAGCCATTTTTCAAGAAAAATTAGTAGTTCATAACAATAACAATAAGAAAAAACACAAGGAGACAAGACATAGTAAATGAGAACCAGAAGAAACAACAGAAACTAAGCCCCCAAAACTTTCAATATTGTAATTATCTGACACGGATTATAAAATAATTACACTAACTGTGTTTAAAGAAGTAAAAGAGAAATTTGAAATATACTGAAAACCAGGAAACTATAAAAAGTAATCTAACACACTTAAAATAGAGGTTCTAGAAATCCTAATGAAATAAATGACCTAGTCATCGATGGTCACCAGAAACATCAGGTAGGATGTGGATTATTATAAGTGAGTCAAACTGACATCATGTGAATACACTGATAAAATTCCACATCATGGAAGGAAGAGCAACCAGGACATCTTGATGTGATACAACAGAAAGCACAGAGCATTTTCTATGAAGAGTCTTGCCCCTCCCAAAAAAGACTCTAAACTACCAGTTCACAGAAAATATGGAAAATAGGAGAATATGTTCAATGACACCACAGAAATGTAATCAGGAACAAATGGGATCAATGCCCCAGAATCCTTAACAAGTATATTGCAAGGGAGAAAAAAAGGGAGTATGGAGAACTATTACTGAATAAAAGAGACCTAAGAGACAAAGCAACCAAATGTGATGCACAGATCTGTTTGGATTCTGAATCAAGCTACCTATAAAAATATTTTTATGAGTCAATTAGGGAAATTTTAACACTGACTGGATACCATGTGATATTAAGAAATTTTTAATTTTGTTAGATGTGATGATGGTATTATGGATATGTTTTTTTAAAAAATGCTCCTTAACTCTTAGAGATAGATACTCATGTATTTACTAATAAAATGACATAATGTCAGGATTTGCATTAAAAGAATCCTGTGAGAGTCTGGGAACAATTGGTGGCATATAGATGAAACAAAATTGAACATATTTTATAATTACTGAAGCAAGGTGAGAGGTACAAGATGATAGGGAATTCATTACACGTTTGATTGTGTTTGAAATTTTTCATTAAATTTTTCTTTTAAAAAACTCAGAGACCAGTTTAGATTTAGCAGAAGATAGTATTAATAAACTAGAAGACAGATCAAAACAAATGATCCAGAATGAAACACAGGGCAACAAAGGGAGGAGTATGAAAAGGAGAATAAGACTTACAAAGAGTAGAGGAAAAAAATGTAACTAATTGGAATTCTGGAAGGAGAAGAAAGGATGGAGCAAAGATAATAAATGGGCATTTTCTGGAACTAATGAAAGATACAAATCCATAAAGATTCAAGAGACCCAACAAATTTCAAGCAGGATAGATAAGAAGAAATCTGTATAGTACAGTGAAACTGAATAACACTAAAGGAACACAGCAGATAGTTAAGGCAGCCACATTGTGGGTTACATAGGTATATGCATTTGTCAAGACTCACTGATATATGGAAGGTGTATGCATTTCACTGAATGTAAATTTTGCCACAGTAAAACAAATAAATAAAATTAAAAGCAGTCAGAGAAACAGGTACCCTTCAAAGGAGCAGCAGTTATACTGAGAACTGACTTCATGGCAGCAATGAAAGCCAGATGACAGTAGCTGATAGCGTTCATGTAACGAAAGACACACAACTTCCACTTAGAATTTTATGGCTAGTGTAAATGTATTTCAATAATGAAAGTGAAGTACAAATATTTTCAGACAAGAAAAGCCCAGGATGATTTGCAACCAAGAGATCTCACTCAAGAGCATTCTAAAAACTGAAGGTCAGTGGTCTCAGATGGAAGGCCAGAGATGTAAGGAGGAATAAAATATAATAAAACAATAGAACAACAATATTAATGTCTTCTGGAGCTTAAGTAAAAACATAGCACACCAATAGCCGGGTGTGGTAGCACGCGCCTGTAGTTCCAGCTACTTGGAAGGCTGAGGCAGAAGGATCGCCGAGCCCAGCAGGTCGAGGTTGCGGTGGCCGGGAGCGGCCACTGCACTCCAGTCTGGGCGACAGAGTGAGACTCCAACTCAAAAAAAAAAAAAAAAGCACACCAAAACAATAGCATATACATCGGAAAGTGGGTGAACAAAGTTAAATTGTTCTAGACTTCTCGTATTGTCTGAAACGAGAGTGTGCTGGTTATCAAATGATGTCTTCCAACTTCAACTCTGCCCTTAGACACCACTATGAAGCTGTGGATGGCATTTTGCAAATCACATTTCATCTTCTTTATTTTAAATTGACTTTTTTAAGCCATAGTTTTAGATTCACAGCAAAAAGTACAGAGAGTTTCCGTGTACCTCCTGTCCCCACACATTCACAGCCTCCCTGACTGTCAACTTCCCAACGTTTGTAACAGTTGATGAACCTACATTGATGCATCATGATCACCCAAGGTCCACTTTATTAGAGTTTTATTAGAGTTCACTCTTGGTGTTGTACATTCGATGGGTTTGGACTAGTATGTAATGACATGTTTCCTCTATGAAAGTATCACACAGAATAGTTTTACTGCCCTAAACATCTTCTGTGCTCCGTCTATTTATCCCCCGTCCCCATCCCAGGCAACCATTGATCTTTTTACTGTCTCCATAGTTTTGCCTCTTCCAGAATGTCATATACTTAGAATCACAGTAGGTAGCCTTTTCAGCTAGCTTATTTCACTTAGTAGCATGCATTCAAGTTTTCTCCATGTATTTTTATGGATTAACAGCTCATTTCCTTTTTTTTTTTTTTTTAATTTGGAGTCTCACTTTATCGCCCAGGCTGGAGTGCTATGGCATGCTCCCGGCCACTCCAGCATCGACCTGCTGGACTCCGGCAATCCTTCCGCCTCAGCCTTCCAAGTAGCTGGAACTACAGGTGTGCACTACCACACCCGGCTAATTTTTTGATGTATTGTAGAAATGAGGTCTTGCCAAGTTGCCCAGGCTGTTCTCAGACCCGTGGGCTCAGGCGATTCCCTCGCACAGCTCATTTCTTTTTAGCACTGAATAATCTTTTATGCCTGGATGTACCATCTACCAAAGGACATCTCAGTTGGTTCCAAATTTTGACAATTAATAATAAAGCTGCTATAAACACCCATTGCAGGTTTTCATGTGAACATAAGTTTCCAACTTATTTGAACATATACCAAAAGCCATAAATGCTAGATTATATGGTAAGAACATGTCTAGTTTCGTAAGAAATTGCCAGGTCGAGTGCAGTGGCTCACGCCTATAATCCCAGCATTTTGGGAGGCCGAGGTGAGAGGATTGCCTAAGTCCACAGGTTCAAGACCAGCCTGGGCAACTCAGCGAGACCTCATCTCTACAATAAATCAAAAAAATTAGCCGGGTGTGGTGGTGCGTGCCTGTGGTTCCAGCTACTTGGAAGGCTGAGGTGGAAGGATCTCCTGAGCCCAGCAGGTCGAGGCTCTGGCAGCAGTGAGCATGCCACTGCCCTCCAGCTTGGGCAACAGAGTGGGACTCTGACTCAAGAAAAAAAAAAAAGGAAGGAAGAAAGAAATTGCCAAATTGTCTTCCAGAGTGGCTGTACTATTTGACATTCCTACCAGTAATGAACAAGATTTCCTGTTGCTCCACATCCTTGCCAGCATTTGGTATTCTCAGTGTTCTGGATTTTGGCCATTCTAATAGGTGTGTAATGGTATCTCAATGTTATCTTAATTTGCAGTTACCTAAAGACATATGATATGGAGCATCTTTCCATCTTTTTGTCATCTTCATTGGCTGAGGTGTCTGTTCAGGTCTTTTGCCCATTTTTAATTGGATTGTTCATTTTCTTATTGATATGTTTAATTTTATGTGTCAACTTGAGTGGGTTAAGGGATGCTCAGAGAGTTCGTAAAATAATATTTCTGGGTGTGTTTTTGAGGGTGTTTCCAGAAGAGCTAGCATTTGAATCAGTAGACTGAGTAAAGAAGATTGCCCTCACCAGTGTAGGTGGGCATCATCCTATTTGTTGAGGGCCTGAATAGAACAAAAAAGGTGGAGGAAGGGCAAATTTGCTCTCTGCTTGAGTTGGAACATCCATCATCTCCTGTCCTAGGACATCAGTGTTCCTGCATCTTGGGCCTTTGGATTCTGACTGGGACTTACACCATTGGCTCCCCTGGCTCATAGGCATTTGGGTTTGAACTAGAACTATAACACTTTCCTGGGCCTCCAGTTTGCAAATGGCAGATTGTGGGATTGAATCATTGTGTGAGCCAGTCCCTCATAATAAATATTTTCCCCTGTCTATCTACCTATCTATATCCTATTGGGTCTGTTTCTCTGAAGAACCTGACTAATACACTTATTGTTGAGTTTTAAGAATTCTTTATATATTTTGGATACTAGTTCTTTATTAGATAGATCTTCTGCAAATATTTTCTCCTAATATGTGGCTTGTCTTCTTATTTATCTTGCTAGTGTCTTTCACTGAGCAAGTGTTTTTAATTTTCATGAAGTTTAACTTATCAATTTTTTCGTTCATGGGCTGTGACTTCGGTGATCTAAAAAGTCATTGCCATATCCAAGTTCAACTAGATTTTCTCCTAAGTTATAAGTTAAGACTCCTTTTTTTTTTTTAAACAAGCTCTGCCATAAAGAACAATTTTGCATGATTTACCTTTCACCAGTCTGTTCTGGCATGCTTCTAATGATATCAGAATCACCTGGATCAATGATAGCCAGTATACATACTCTGCAGTATTTTCCACATGCTGTGCCCAATTCAATATTATTGCCGCTATAGTGATGGACACCAGTTTTGGCCAACATAGCGTAGTACTCTATTTCAGATTTCCTCAAAGTCGGGCAGTTGTTGGCGAGGATGACCAACTTCGCTCTGCCTTGTCGGATCATCTTCAGAGTCTGTTTGTACCCCAACAGGTACTTTCCACTTTTCATAACGAGTTGGAGTCTTGAGTTGATGGACTCCAGCGACTTTTTCGTCTTCTTTGCAGCCACCATCTTCCTGCCTTAGGTGCAGGACGGCCCCCAAACAAAAGCAGCCGCCAAGATGGCCGGGGAGCTAGAAAGGAAGCAGTTAAGACTCTTATAGTTTCGTATTTTGCATTTAGGTCTATGATTCATCTTGAGTCAGTTTTTGTCAAGGATGTAGTTTGTCTAAATTCCATATAGATGTCCAGTTGCCTGAGTACCTTTTGTTGAAGACTCTGTTTTCTCCATTGTATTCCCTTTTCTCCTCTTCTCTGTCAAAGATCAGTTGACTGTTTTTATGTGGGTCTATTTCTGGGCTTTCTATTCTGTTCCATTGGTCTATTTGTCTATTATTTTCCCAATACGTCACTGTCTTGATTACTGTAGATTTATAGGGAGTCTTTATGTCGAGTAGTGTCAGTCCTCTAACTTTGTTCTTCTCCATCCGTTGTGTTTGCCATTCTGGGTCTTCTGCTTTAGAATCAATTTGTCAATATCCACAAAATAACCTTCTAGGATTTTTATTGAGATTGCTGAATGTATAGATCAAGTTGGGGAGAGTTGACATCTTGACACTATCAAGTCTTCCTTTCCATGAATATGGACTATCTCTCCTTTCATTTAGTTCTTCTTTGATTTCTTTTGTCACAGTTTTGTAGTTATCCTCATGTAGACTTGTACATACTTTGTTAGATTTGTGCCTAAGTAATTAATTTCGGGGGTATTGTCTTTTTAATTTCAAATTATACTTGTTCATTGCTGGTATATAGAAAAGCAATTTACTTTTGTATATTAACCTGTATCCTGCAAACTTTCTTTTTTTTTTTTTTGAGTTGGAGTTTTACTCTGTCGCCCAGACTGGAGTGCAGTGGCCGCTCCCGGCCACCGCAGCCTCGACCTGCTGGGCTCCGGCGATCCTTCCGCCTCAGCCTTCCAAGTAGCTGGAACTACAGGCGCGCGCTACCACGCCCGGCTAATTTTTGATTAATTGTAGAGATGAGGTCTCGCCAAGTTGCCCAGGCGGGTCTCGAATCCGCGGACTCAGGCAATCCACTCACCTCAGCCTCCCAAGGCGGACCATTTCTTTTGGTCAATTTTTCTCGGACCTTTTCTCTGAAAATTAATTTTCTTTTGAATAAATGAGTTAGAATTTTGGTATTTGCCCACAACTTAACGTATAGGAGTAAATATTTTGCTAGACTCAGTCTTACATATTTATGGATGTTAGTCTCTTTTAGAATGTGAGAACAGGAGATGCGTTGTAAATTTCCCAAAGTGGGTGTTGACCAAGTGTGCATTTGGAATTCAGAACCAAGGAATAATCTTATTGGTCACATGTAGAGCATTTGAATCAAATTCATCCATTTATTCATTTATTAAAATATAACAATAAGCAGGCAAGAAACTGCTCCAATTACCCAGGAGTAATTCTAGTAGTCAGCCATATGGGTAAATTTCTTTACTTTCTGGTTTTATTTTATTTTTGGTCATTATTTGCCTTTTGCACAACTATAAACTATTAATTCTACTTTTCTATCCTCTACTTACATTATTTTATTTTTTTGTTTACCCTAAGTCTTCTCTTACAAATAAAAGTTTAAGCTCTTCCACCTACTTAATTCACTTTATATACTAATGAAATAATAAATTAATAATGTTCTCCAAAATATTTATGAACTACAATGAGCCCGAAAGTTTACAACTTTTGGGGGTTATAAAAAATATTTCTCTTCAGCAGCTTCAAATCTAATTGTACTTCCACAAGTATCCCATAAATATGTACAAATACTTGCATCAATAAAAAATGTAGCTATGGAAGAAAAAGTTAAACTATAACAACAGCAGCACCTATGGTATTTTATAAGGTTGATCACGGGTAAGTTAAAGACGAGTTAGGAAAATAAGGAAACAGAGGAGGAGATAGAGGAGAGGGAACAAGAAGAGAAAAAAGATGGAAAGGGGAGAGAAAAACACGAGGGTTGGGCTGGAGTTTCAGGGGAGCATATTGTGATTCTTGAGAGACTCACTGAAGAACAAATATGATTTGGAAGAAAAGAAAAAGGAGGAAAGGGCCTGCCAATCTGAAGTACTTAGGGTAAAAGTACAAGAATAGCAAGGACTGCCAAACATTATGGAAAGTATCTGTGGATAAATGATTAAGAGCAAAACACAAGTAGTATAATCAGCAGGGTAGCAAGTACTTCAGTTAAAAATGACCTTTACTTACGACCCTATCAATCATTAAGTTGATATTATTTTAGAAGAAATTCTGTATTAAAGATCATTTTATTGTTTGTTTTCTTTAAATGGATTACTATTGATCAGCAGACTTTCTTTTTGTTTTTAATAGCATTTCTTTTCAGTATAATATGTAGTATATTGATACTTTTAAGATAATGCTTACTTTAGTTATTTCGGATAGAGACAACATGAACAATAGACTGTTTTGATGTATTTTCCATGTTGGGTAATAGGCCATTTAAAAAACAGAAAATAATATAAAGTTTATGAATTAATTCACTAGGTTTTTGCAATCATATTTCATGATGGATTAGATTGATAAACTGGTTGAATAAAGGTGTTTATATGCAAAATTGACTTCCAGAATGTTCACTGAAAAATTATGTTTAAAAGTCATAGCCGGGCTCGGTGGCTCAGCCTATAATCCCGCGACTTGGGAGGCTGAGGTGAGTGGATTGCCTGAGCCAGCTGGTTCGAGACCCGCCTGGGCAAGCGAGACCTCATCTCCACAATAAATCAAAAAATTAGCCGGGCGTGGTAGCGCGCACCTGTAG